>JBBPCS010072369.1:0-16083 GCA_037974645.1 Hollardia meadi
CAGCCTGTATACTTAAATATTTTGATAAGGGCCGGAGTGGTCACTGGGACATTGTCAGGAGACCCCCCCCCCCCCCCCATTTTATGTTTGTGATGTGTTTCTGTTTGAAATGCAAAAACTGTTAATAGAAAAAAAGAAACACTGAAAGAACTTTTGTAAGAAACACCTGCATGTTGCAGATTTTCTTACCTGAAACAACAAATACTTCCTGGGAATTGAATTTCTTTGAAGCTGACTTTCATTTGTGGAGTCTCAGCTAACTCTGTGTTTGTGTCCGTGACCCTCTGCCTGCCATCGGGATTACAGCAGCTCACTGAAGAAGACCTCTCACCACACCTGCACTAATAGCAGATCATTCTAATTGGTTTTTATGCACTGGCAGGTGTGTGTTTTGTGTCCTTGCGGCTGTGAAACATGCAGTGACAGCTTCTGTCTGTTTGAGAGGAATTTGTTGTCCATGCTCTGTATCAAGTGCCTGAGTTTACTTTAAAATATGTGTGGACATGACAATGGGATAATGTGAAGTCTGAAAATACATTAATATGTGTTTGTTCAAATGCAGGCACCGTGAGTGAATGTGTAAGAAGCTTTTTCATGTATTTTATGTGAGCTTTAATCATGTTTGTGTGTATGTGCTACTGCAGATACACAGCGGTGGCCATGCCCATGCTCTACAACACCAGATACAGTTCCAGGAGGAGGGTGGCAGTGATGATTGCTGTGGTGTGGTTCCTCTCTTTCGCAATCTCATGCCCTTTGCTGTTTGGACTCAACAACACTGGTAATAGCTACATCTGATACCCCCTCTCAAGTTACTCCCGGCTTAATAGTTTAGGTGTTGGTAGCTCAAGTTGTTAATAAGTAGTTGCTAATGTGCTTAGCAGCCACTTAAAAGAAGGGGTGTAAGACACGTCCTTTTAAATCAATTTGGAATCTCAGGGGCTTCGTTTTTCTTTTTTAACATTTTAAAACAAGACCCCAGTTTCTTCACTTGTTTTGGAGCAACAATGTTTTGCTGTGAAGCTCCAGAAATGTTTTGTTGTGAAACTTCACCTGACTTTCCATCGGAATGGGAGTAAGGAGATAATGACTGAATTTTCATTTTGGGGTGAACTGTTCTATTAATACAAAAATGTTGTTCATTTACTTTCATGATGACTGATCCACTAAAATTAATTGATTTTTACTGAAATTTCAACTTTCTTGGAGCCACTATCCAGAGCAGTGGTGACCAAAATGTGGTTTGGGGTCCCAAGTTGGGTCCAAGAAGAATTTGAAGGGTCATTAATTGATTACAGGGATAAGAAGGAAATAAACATTTCTGTTACAAAAAAATAAATATTTTTTTCAGACTATTCCCAAATTTTTGCTTTTTTATGTTGTATAATACTGGATACTTTCACCTCCTCGGGCCTATGAAAGTCCTTCTAATGAAACAATTTGATGCAGCTGATGATGAGACGGTAAACAAATTACATTAATCTGCTCAGTCAACAAACCTTAGCTTGCAGTAAATCAGCTCACTTTATACTTAAATACCCATTAGCATTGACCATTCAGTGAATTTTTCCATATGTTCTCATCGAGGGAATGAGAGGTGATGTCTGCCCTGCAAACAAGTGGGAACACATAATCCTCAGTTGGGTTGTTGTCTCTCAAAAGGAACAGGAGTGAAGATGTTCAGCTGCTAACCTCTGCTTTAATGATGGCAGCTCTGAGAAGGGACTTAAAGGTGTAATCTGTAACATGGTTGATTGCTGAGTCTCACTCCCAGGTCGCCAAATACTGACACTTCAGTTCTTTTTATATCTGGGTTGTCATTATTTGAGGACCCAAGAATAAGACTCAACATCTTACGAATTGCTCCCTTAAGCTCTGAATGCATTGAACTAAATGAAAACCACATGAGAATCAGTGGGAAACGAACAGAAATGTGAGGGTTAACATTCGGCAGCCTCAGTTGTCAGTCCAAAAACGGCAAGATACTGAATGATGTAAGATCAAACTAAGAAAAACATTTCACTCTCCTCAAATTACAACACACTGTTTGAAAGGTAGTCCTTGTTTAGATTTCTATTTAGTTCATGTGCCAGTATTTGTACCTAAATGGTCATGCAGTGTGCATGTAATATGTTTTTATAACTGAAATCCAGATGAAAAAAATCATTTCAGTTGAGAAAACAAGCTCACCACGAGGTCCATTTAGTAGCTGTAATAGTCTGAATGTTTCTGCACAGTATTGTTTGCATTTTCCTCTTTATCTTCCCTGCAGCCAGCCGTGAAGGCACCACATGTAGCTTTGCCGATCCGGCCTTCGTGGTGTACTCATCTGTGGCCTCCTTCTACGTTCCCTTCATCGTAACTTTGCTGGTGTATGCGCAGATCTGCGTGGTGCTGCGCAGACGAGGCAGACGCACTGCCCCACCGCGCAGACACGGCCTGCACACACAAGGAGGGGCTGAGGCAGGAGAAGGTCATCGACACAGGAAGGTAGATTCACAAATTTGGACGTCACCTGAAAGCAACTGTTTTTGATTAATTTTCGAGACAGTTTCAGATTGCTCATCTTCTCTCTTTTCTCTCCAGCAAACATTTTACTTCCAAAAACATCAGTTCAAGAGTTCACAAATCTTAAAGTGCCATATTTTAAAGTCATTACAGTACCTCTGGCACATCGGCACCATCAAATATTCTGTATCAGCTTCTTCCAGCTCTTCATTAAAGCTATATACAGAATTTACTGAATGAAACATTCAAACTCAAGAATCTGCACCGTTCTATCCAACAAAAAATAGTCTCTTTTTATTTTGTATAATTTTATTAACATTCTCCCAAAATTCAGCTCGACATATTTGGTGTTTTTGGAAACTTTGGGGTGTCCACTGGAATTTAAATTAAGTTCTGTGGTTTTGAATAATGTTTGGCTGCACAAAAAGCTTGCATGACTGGTATTTTTATAATAAGTCTAAAATGACAATATGAGGTACTTATTTTCATAGTAGGACACATTTTTTCCCCACTATGCAGTATTTGAAACAAGTTCTTCATGTTCTTGAGTTACTAGCAACAACAATCCTCTCCTATAGTATATGTGCTCCATGTACCCTACAATACACCCTGATCAATACATCAGCATGTTCACTATTATTAGCTGATTTCAGCTTATCACAGATCTATTGATATGTTTCATATATTTTAGCTTAAATGTAACAAAATCCGAAACAACAAGCCTCCTTCCCTTTCAGAATAAGTGTACACAACCAGAGGATGTGAAGTTGTGCACCCTGATCCTGAGGCCTGCCACCGCTGGTCCACAGCGGAAGAAAGTAGTGAGTTGATGCAGCAACAAAAATGGCCTCTTTCTCTTCACTGTCACTTCACTTTCCTGTCTTCCACATACAAACAGCTGCCTGACTCTTCTTTCATCTTTACAATCAAGTATCCACACCTTTATTTGCCTCACAATGCTCCCTTCCCTACCTTCTTCCTTCCTCCCTCTCTGTGTGTCAGACCCTAGTAAAGGAGGCGGTGGTTCACCCACTCGAAGTGGAGCCGGGTCAGTTCCTGCCCCAGACTGAGCAGAGCCTGGCTCCTCCTCCTCCTCCTCCTGCTTCTCAACCCTCCTCCCACACCGGACGAGCCAGGATCTCCCTGGCCATCTCAGTTGGACCTGCCCCGGTTCTTCCCTCCACCGTGACACGATCGGCCCTGATGCCTCGTCCCCCCACCCTCGAAGACGGCATGAGGGGCCGTGAGGGATGGAGGGAGCGCAGCGGAGGCAGAGAGAGATGGGGGATCACAAAAGAGAGGGTGAGAGGGAGGCTGTCGCAGCAGAAGGAGCGGAAGGCGACACAGATGCTTGCTATTGTGCTCGGTGAGCAGAGGGAAGTAATACAGACTAAGTGTTCATCTTTTGACCATGTTGACATACTCAATAAACTTTTAATCTGTCTCATTCCTGTGTGTGTGCACAAAGCTCAACAAGTCAAGTCAATTTTATTTATATAGCCCAGAATCACAAATCACAATGCCTAAGTGAGTTTTAAAGAAAGACGTTTTAACTGTGAAAACATGGAAGAAACATCAGGAAGAGCCAAAGAGGAGGGATCCCTTTCCCAGGTTAGACAGACATGCTATAGATGTCGTGTGTACTTGACAGACCATCAAAATCATACAATATAGAGATTGAAATTACAAAATTTCTAGTACATGTAGATTATGAAAAAAATGTGGATCCAGGAGGATGACTGAGCAGCTTGATGTGTCGCCAAATGGCAGCTGCAGCACACCACTTCCGCTCACCATGGTGACCTGAAAGACTACAGGCCATATGGAGAAAATCAGCAGGGAGTCGGAATGCATACAAATTTTAATGACAAAAACACAGATATACATGTCTATTGTAAAACATAACTGCAGCGATGATCCATAGTGGAGCCCCGTGGGGCATCTATCCAGATCCAACATCTGCGTGAGGCCATGACACCCAGGAGAGTGAGAGGTTCCCGGACATCCGCTGGTCTAGGAGAGAGGAGCCTGACCGAGAGGAAGAGACTAGATGGAGTGATCCCAGTGTCTCCTTGTAGCAGGAAATGCAATAACCTTTGGCTGAATGAAGACAGAAAAACTACCTGAAAATTAAAATAATCTCTTCCTTTATTAGGTTATAGCTATCTGTCAAGATATATCTAACTATCTATCTCATACCTCCATCTTCTAATCTACTTCCTGTCCCTGTTTCCAAGGTGTGTTCATCATCTGCTGGTTGCCTTTCTTCCTAACACACGTGCTGAAGGCCCACTGCAGGAGCTGCTGTATCTCGCCCTCACTGTACAGCGCCGTCACCTGGCTCGGATACCTCAACAGCGCCGTCAACCCTGTCATCTACACCACTTTCAACATTGAGTTTCGTAAAGCCTTCATCAAGATCCTGCACTGCTGAGAGCTGGAGAGACGGCGGCTGTCAAGAAAAAGAAAAAAAAAGAAGCCTGACGTAGGTTTGAGATCAGAGGTGAGAGAGTAGAGATGAAAGGGTGAGAGTAAAGATAAAGAAGTAAGGGCTGTTTTGATACACTAAAGAGTTAAGTGATACAAGCTGGAAAATGAAAGATGAGAGTAATGTAACCAAGACAAGACTGAAGGAAGACAGAAAAGATGGCACACTGAGGGAATGAAAACAGGCAAAGAGACTACTTGACGACCACAAAGAGAGAGTGTGTGACAAGTAAAAGACAGCTACAAGAAACACAAACAAGGCTGGGGATATTTATGGAAAAGAAGACATGCACTGTGTTGTGTACATACGGTCTGAAAAGGCAATATTTGAGGACTGTGGATGTCTCCACAATATCCTGAACAAAACACTCAACAGATGTTAGACTCCCGGAGACGTGACTGTTTTCCCAACGCTTGATTTGCGTCAGGCGTTCGCTGTTGTATGTTCTTGTAATCTTGACAAATGGCACCGTATTTGTTCGCATGTGCTTGTCTAGTCATCTTCTCTCTCAGAGGACTTGAATAAGTCGAGACAAAGGAAAAAAAAAAAAGACATGAGAGTCCATCACATCCCCAAGGCTCAATCATTTTTTTGAAAACCCACTGAAGTTATATCAAGGTAGAATTATTTATTTGGTGATCGAGCACTCAGCGAAGAGAGCTAATTTAATGTGTACATTTGTTTTGCTTCAAATAGGTGTGCATACATGTAAATACATTTGGTGTTGTAAATAATAATTTTACTGGTTTAGAAGAGGGATCAGTCCATCAATAATATTTTTATTTCATTGCATATTTTGTTTTAAATTAATTACCATCATAATTTATTCATCCTAAAGACATTTTTTTATTACCCAAGATGCTCAGTAAACATTGTATTTCTACTAAAATAAAATAAGTAGAATAAACATATATCTGCAAAATACAAATGACAACTGCTGCAACTAGTTACTAAATACAAGCAATTTACAAATCCTTTATTTACAGTTACTGGTATGCAGGTATTGTGCATGTTTTGAGCAGCTGGTATTCAGACAGGATTCCACGTGCACACTGAAGATTTTGGATGAGCCTTGTTTTCTTGGTGCAACCCTAACTCTTGCCATTGTTATATCTCGCCCTGCTCTTTATGCTATGTTTTTTCTTCGTTTCATGTCGATCATTCATTGTTTTCTGTTTTAGTTTTGTTTTAGTAGTAGTATCACCTTTTTGAAATACCACCTCCTCTCGTTTCAGATACTTAATAACCTGCCTTTGTGAGTTTCCTGCCTGTGCCATTGTCTGCTCTGTCCTAATTAGTTTCACCTGTCCCTCATTATCCTTCCCTCCCTATTTAGTCTGTGTATTCCCGTCTCTCAGCGCCAGTTTGTCTTCGTGTTTCAGCCTTGTCCTTGTCTTTCCTTGAGATTTGGGGGTTTTATTTAGTTTTCCTTGCTTTTTTTTATACTTTTGATTCTTAGCTGCTCCTCAACGGATTTGTTTGCCTGCTTGGACTGTCTGTTTCTGGTTTTGACCTTTACCTGCCCCAGCATCCCATTTACCTTTTGTACTTTTGATTTTGTGTGAATAAATGTATTGAACTGCTTCAGCTCTGCCTCTGGTGTCTACATTTGGGTCCTACCTTTTGTTTTCCTGTTGCCCTGAATGCACAAGCGTCATACCCATGGGCCTTTTCCCTGTTGTGGCTGAGACTTTACCAAAAGCATTTTTTTTTTTTGCCCCTTCGCTTGCATAGAATGGAAGTGAAACGGAGATAAATATTTGCCATTGTTGAGAATTGAGTTCCCGCCCAATCGCGTAATTGGTAATAATAAGTAATTAAAACCAAAGTAATCAGAAAAATAAACACTTGAACATACATCAGTGTGATAAGAACTACCTTCATCTTTGAGAAAAATGTATTTAAGGTGTACTTTGAGTTTTTGGTTTGGCCCATGTCCTACTTGATCTCATTGAGGGGGAGGAGTTAACGACCTATACTGCAGCCCACCACCAGGGGGTGATTGAGATGTTTTGGCACTTTTGGGGGGCTCTCGTGTCGACCATCTTTATATCGAGTAAATGCTTTAGACAGAACTAGGCGAGCTGTTTTCCCCAAGTCTCCAGTCTTTATGCTAATATATAAGCTAACTGCCTGCTGGTTCCAGCTCTACATTTAAAGGACAGTTGTGAGAGTGGTATCAATCTTCTCATCTAACTCTTGGCAAGAAAGCCAATGAGCATTTCCCTAAATGGCTAACTATTCATTTAAAGCAATGCCAAATGTACAGTTATGAAATATTCAAGCACTCAAGGGCCATAGAGTGTGAATGCCACAGGAAAGGATATAAAAGTTTGGTTTACTGTCCTCGACTGGCACCTGCCTGACAATAACTCTACTGTCCTGTTAGTAAGCCTCTCTGTAGAGGATAAAACAAATGCTATTAAGTTGCAAATGCGGCTGCACTTTGAGAGCTGATGCAGAGAACCAGAGGTCCTTGTCTCCCCTGACTAATACCACAGGGAGGGGAAGCTGGCACAGCTGTGTTTATCTGAGGAGTTCAGATTGGTACAAGTCAGCCTGATTGGAGTAAACGAGGACTCTGACACCAATACTGGAGCAAATGAAGCCTGCATGCTTTATTTATTCATTCAGTCAGTCATTCAGTGTTGTGCAGGTGAGGAGGATGCAACTCTGTGCTCAGGTTATAAAACAACAAGCAAGCAATGCTCTGACAGTTTTTGAACTTCAGCATAAGAATGTATACAAATACAATGTAAATGTATTGCAGATCATTTGTCTGCGGTTGACGGAGCTAATAACAAAATAAACAGCAGCTCAAAAATTAGCTCAAATTATTTAGCAAGAATTTTAACACAGTGACTGTAAGGAAATAGAAAACACTTTTTTAGTTGATGCAATGTTTGTTTTCTGTTATTGTTTCATTTTCAGTATGGCAGATGACAATGTCAGTCTTTGCACACTTGATGGACACTTTTGTCAGTCCAGACTGAAATATCTAAACTATTGGATGGATTGCCATAGATCATCTTCAGCTCAAATGCTTTGATAATCCCTTGAGCATTGAGATTCTCAGGTCATCAAACTGACACATCGAACCGGTCAGCTTCAGGTAGCGCTGGAAGTGACAGTCATCCAGACACAGTTCCTGGAGAAGGCGGTGAAATTCACCAAGCTGTGTGCATCTCCTGATGATATTATGAACCCACATGCGACGGCATTTGGTTTTCTGTGACTTCCACAACAAATTTTTAAAAAAGCAATGGTTGTTACTCCGGCCATGGTTGATCTCCTCTTTTCCGGAAGAGAAACGCGAATATTCGCGGGTTTTATTCTTGTGCGAGTGACGCGAATAGACACAACAGATCCCACGATCAGACTCGCACGAGTAGCGCACCATTATACCTGCTAAACATCAGCATGTCTGCATTGTCATTGTGAGCATGTTAGCATGCAGACATTAGCATTTAGCTAAAAGCCTCACAGAGGCGATAGTGTTAACACTTTTTCTTTGTTTTGAGAAATTTATATATTTTTTTATGATTATTTATATTATTAAATAAATGTTTCCATCTTGCCTGTTACATAAAATGTTGTGTTTTTTGTTTTCGTTCTATTTATAATTTCTGTGACATTTTACCTGTTTTTTTGTTGTTTAAGGAAACAATGAGTTGGGTTTTTTTTTTTAATACTTATCCATTTATGAAAAGTTTTTTGTTTTGGGGGGGTTTTTTGGTTATGTTTTGGAAAATGCTGTTTCGTCCATTTGTTTTGTAAAATTTGCTTTGCACCTCAGGTCCACCATGTTTACCATGCCGCAGACACAGTGACCCACATGTGATACGGTCATGTCTCCGACACCATGTTTGATCTTTGAAGTGAACTCAGCAGTGTAACCAAGAAGATGCTGAGTTACACCATGAGTGGGTGTCGCTGCCAGCACCTTGCACCGTCTGATGCAGTAATGTGATAGGATGAACAAAATACTCTTGAGAAGACCAGACATACACGCAGAGACTCATACACACAAGTATGTCTCTTCAGATTTGGAGTATAATTACTGTATACATATGAGAAATTCACTGTCAAATTTTGACAGTGTATGTGGGTCAGTCCGTGCTGCCATTATGCTACTCAGTACTTGTGAGTGGGGGCAATTCAGTGGTGTGGTGTACATTACCCTCTGTTGTTAAACTCTGAACCGAGCACACAATTATCTCCATGCATATTTCATAGGCGCCCAATGACAACGTATCCGTTACTGACCTGACTGCTACAGCCTCATCTGTTCTGACCAACAAGGAAAGATTAAGTTGGAGAGGGAAGGAGGATGGTAATGAAGGGGGTGTCGTAATGAAAGGTAACTGAGGAGAAGGAGAAGAAGAGCTGTGCCTTCGCAAGAAAAGAGGTGACAAACTGCAAAAAACCTGTGCAAGCTGAAGATGGTGGTTTCACAGTAACGGAGCAGACAGCTTTGGATTAAAGATGCACCAGATCAAGCGGGCGTCTTCGGTGTCTTGTCACTGGCGGTGATGCATTTCTTTTCCCCGCTGTGGTACAAACTGGTTTAATAAGTGGAGGAAACACATTCGGATGAATTATCCCACGCATACAAATGAAGACAACACATGCAAATCTGTACGGCTGACATTCAGGTGAGAGCACTTGAGAAAATGTTTAGTGTTGGGAAAAGTGCGCTGATGTGATGTGATGTGAAGATGTGAGCCAGTCATGGGGAGGGTGTAGTTCATCTTATTTGTAATCAATAGAAGTTAAATCAATTCTAGATTGCCACAGAGCAAGCATGCATTTTCTATATTAAGTGCGAATATCAGCACTCAGTCCCTCAGTTAGTCACAGAACCATTTTTCCAAGCTCATGTTTTGTTGCTTTTGTAACTTTTGCAGGACTCAGCTGAGGGTTCAGGGTTTCTGTCTATCTCCGTGTCCCTCCTCTCAGTTCCGCCATGTCTGAAATCCAGCAGATCTCATCCAGAGCAACGCACCTATTCTGCTAATCCGAAACCCACAAGCTATACACGAACAGCTACCAGCACCTTACAAGTATGGATTTGCAGGTCCACAGAGGGAGCACCAGTACTTTTGATGCGCAGCAGCCAGTTGTTGCATCAGTCTATCCGTCCCTTGAGCACTGGTCATCAACATCTTTTCAAAGTCTGTCCAGTCATGAAGTATTGAGCATATCATCTTTGGTCCCTTCTACAGTCCTCACACTCATGCCTCACTATAAACCTGCAGCCAATGGAAACTTAGACCCGGAGCCTCCATTTTTTTATGAAATAACATCAAACCTTCAACTTCCAGGAACTTCTCCCTCTGGGTCCTCAGGGGCCCAAGATCAAAAAACCCTGGCGTTACCACCTCCTTGTACTGATAATTTCCAGGAAGTTCAACAGAGGAAACCGTCAGATGGAGGCCCACTGGAGGAGGGATCAATAGGTCTCATGTTAACCAAAGATTTCCCTGAAGGAGAGCCAGGTATGGAGTTAAGATAAAGCCCAAAAAGTCAGGCCCGATGCGGACACACCTTTCCACACACGTTTGTGCACTTTTGATTTTGCCCCTTCGATCAAATTAAGGGAAAGAAATTCTGTTCTTGAAAGCATGGTTCAGCTTTTTGTTGGGGAAAAAAAAACCCACTTTTAACCCATCAGCAAATGTCTGACGATGATTTCGGCTGTAGCTTCTTTTTTTTAAAAAAAGTGATTACTTGTGGAAAAGATTTGACAGTAGACATCATCTCTCAATTCTAACTCCATTCTCGCATCTCAAGTTGCTAATTGGACTGTCAGCAATGACTGGCACATGGAAGTGATAGTCTTAGCCTCACAGAGGATTAATTGTCGCCAGACGATAGCTGATGGGTTCCGAGATTTAATAGTTTGATATTATTGATTGATGCCATTCTCAACGATTGAGGTCAGGGCTTTGTGCAGTTCCAGTTAACTTCCTCCACAACTGGGAAAAGCATTTCTTTATGGAACTGGCTTTGTGCACCGTCATGTTGAAACAAACTGTCGCCTCAATGTTGGAAAGACACTATTTTCTAAAATATCACTGCATGCTGTAGGCTTTAAAAATGTCTTGACACTTTTGGAAAATACATTTATTTGCTTCCTTGCTCAATGTTAGATGAGAAAAGTAAAAAAGGCAGGCTTGTCACTGCGGGCAGTAATGTCAATGGTAGTTAATACAACATTCTCTTAATTGGGGACAAAGTTCTTATGATACTAATAAAATTAGATCATAGCATTTTGCTGTTTTAATATCCATAACTCAGGCCAAGCTGACAAGCTAAATGCCAGAGAGAGTGTTTTATGCGCTCTCATTAAGAAGGCTGATGATTAATTAAATCTCAGCCTTGGATCAAGACAGAGGAAATTAAGAGAAATGAATGCCTGAATCTATTGAAGACAAATCGAGTGCAGTCTGACAATCAAAGCTGTAATTCTATTTCTAAAATGATAGATTCCATGTGTGCTTTAAAGAAATACTGTGTGAATCTGGCAATGTGAACACATACGTTTCAGGTGTCAGATTAAAAGGTGAATCAGTTTTTACACTTAAAATGCATGTAGATGCTTTAAACATGAGGATTACATGACTATTAACTTGTGTCTTGTTTTTAGCCATGCTAGCAGCATATAGCAACTTTGGTCTGTCGGTCTACCACTTTTGTCCAGACTGAAATATCTCAATAACTACAAGATGAAATATTGTACAGATAGTCATGTTCTCCTGAGGAGACATAATAAGGTCCAAAAACACAATAGGGATAGGGCATGTGGAATGCTGGCACAAAGGCACACAATGTAACACAATGAACTGGCAAAGGGAGAGGGGAGCACATGGACTGAATACACAAGGGAAGGTTAACAAGACACAGGTGAAACACAGGGTAATCACAGAAGGCGGGAAAAGAACAAAGGGAGGCAGTGAAAAGCAGGACAAGACACAAGAGGAGAAAACCTTCAAAATAAAACAGGAAATAACAAACTCAAAACCATAACACAGGAAATAACACACTGAAACTGAAACCATGACACCCTCAGGATTAAATGTAATATTATGATCGTCACCTAGTGCCATCATCAGCTCAAAATTTTAATTCGCCTAACTTTTTGGGTACTAACCAAATACCTGCAAAACCACATTCCCATCACCCTCAGCTGTTGTTCCTGTTTAGTGCCAATTAGCAAAGGTGTAGTGCTATTTGTTCAAGTACGGGAGCGCTCTTACGATGCACATGCATGCATGCACACATGCAAAGGTGTACTTCATTGTTGAATAACAACAAAACTACCATGTTGATGCACAAAAATAACATGTTAGCATTAAGCTCAAAGCAACAAATAGCATGATTAGACTTGCTATTGTTGCTCTTACATCAAAATAATAATCTGCTGCTACAGCTCTAAAACTCGGCTGCTAAATTTTGTGAAAGCGGCCACATTAATGATCTACACTCGCACATCAACCTCACGCCACTGAATGTCTGATCTGTGCGTACAGACAATTAATCCCTGTGGATAAATCATTCAATGTGTATTTTAGAAACAAAAACACAGCCAATAGCCTGGCAAGTAAAAGATGAGAGGTGAGTATGTTGCTGATGCAATTGGCACTAAACATACTGCGAGGTTCTTTATTTGCACAGACGGGTCCGTACATTCTGTTCTTGTCTTTTCAAGTCTTTTTCAAGGTTTTCATCCTTTATAGTCCCAATAATAAACTGCAAAGATTTGGCCCAAAATTTCACCACCTTGTAGCCCTTTATAATACAGTAATTATCTGCCTTGAATGTTCTTCGTAGGTGTTATATTATATTCATTTTGCACACTAGGTATCTCGACAGTATTTTGTCTTAAAGATTACTACCAGGTCCGTTGTGCACTGTTCTCTAACTTGTCTGTGGTTTCTTAATGCATGCTATTTTTCAGCCTTTCCTTAGAAAGCAACTTTAATGAATTTGCTTCCACAAAAGAACAGAACAGTCATCCATGTATTCCTGACACCAACTCCCCTTCTATCCAAAGTCCTGGACAAAGTGGTTTGTTATCAGCTCTTAGACGAGATAGATACAGTAACATTTCTCCAAAACAGGAGTGCCAAAGCAGTATAACCCCATAATGTGGGAGAGTGTTAGCGTGGAATCTATTTTACGGCTGTTCGACCTTTGACAGTATTGGTTTTGATATCTTTTAAAGTGCTCACGCTAAAGGAGCACCACCCTAGATTGGATTGCATCACATCTAACAAATAGAGGGGAAAAAAATTGATCATCGACTGATGAAAATGTTTCATCATTCCCCAGCGGTCTATTCTCAGACCGTCCTTCTCAGGTGTATCATTTGTCATTTTAATTGTGCTTTTTACCAACACCATTACAGGAGAGTTTTATCGATCGTGGATAGATGGCACAACATTTTCTTGCAATTTTAATTTTTACCATGCAGCATGTCGAGCAGTTTTTAGCCTCTTATTCTCTTCAAACTGCAAAACTCTGCCTTTTCCCATCTGTTTTGAAAAGAATTGTGTGTCATTTGTTTTGGCCAATCCACTGTGTGTCAGCTTCAGGCACGTAGTGGAGGATAAACACAGCTTTTCAGCTTATCCTCCGTTTTCATTTGAGGAATAGCATTCGTCAGGGTTATTTTAGTCTGGTATTGTACATTCATAGTGTACAGTATGTCACTAGTATGTAGCTTTGAACTGATGGGAAAAGCATAAATTACCTCCCACAGCACACGATTGTCTCACCTCAACATTTACCACAACATCACTGTCAGTGCTGCTGCAGAATGTTCCCCTGAGGCTTTTATCAAAAACTAGTGAGCCGTTCCACGCTACACCAGCACTCGTCTGCCTCAGGTGGCTGTCAGTCAAGCATAAAATAGATTTTTTATATTTTTTTACCTACAAGGCATTGCATGCAGGTCATGCCTTACCTCATATTATGGATGTGTTCTGTTCTCACTTCACTCAAGCGAGTCCTGAGCGGAGCCTTCTGATGGTCAAACTTTTAAAAGTGTCGGCCCAGAGACCCTATGGCAGCTTGCCTTTAAACGCTTGATTGACCAGCTTAATCTCGTTTTAAGAAATGACTTACAACACACCATTTCTGTCAGGCGTTCTCTACTCCGTTGTATATTTTTGTATGTTATTTTGTGTGTATATATACCTGATGTTTATAGTATATTTGTTCTTGTATTAAATATAAAAAATGATGTTTATTTACATCGATTAAAAAGTTTATTTTCATAGTCTCTCTATTAGAATGAACTATTCTACATTAAAAATTATCACCTCCAGCTTCAGCCTGTTCTCATGGCGTCAGGCAAGGACACACAAGGGCTTAATGTACCACCGATGTAAAGGCGTCTGCGTCAGTATCAGACGACTTGAACAGATGACGTAGCGCGACATACTTCCCAAAGCAAGAAAGTGCCAAGAAAGTGCTGAGGTTGGGGTTGAGTGGAGGGTCACACACATGACTTTCACCCAGGAGACCAGAGTTTGCGTCCCTTTTGAAACCAAGCATCACCGGTCATTTCCTAAACCCAACCATGTGGTTTCTGTGCCTAAACTTAACCTAACCAAAGTAACGTAGACCTTGTGCATCAGGATAAGACGCACGGTGTGCAAGTCTTTGCGCGTCGGCTAGAGATGCTAAAAGTACCTTGGATAAGTCGTGAAGGGCGCATAACAAGACGTCGGTATGCAACGAGCTGGGATGAGAACGCGTTAGCTCCCCTCGACTTTACAGAGCTTCAAGCTCATTATTTTGTTGTTTTGTTGTACTTTTATACAAAAACCTCATTGTACATATACCTGCTCTGCCACAAATGGAAGACAGACACAGTTACAGACTAGCTGGTGAACATAGTGGCATTTAGCATTTAGCTAAAGAGCCAAATATTTCCCTCAGGACTTGGTAGAGACCAAAAACTGAGCTAAAATGAGAGTGAATGGGACATACGTTCGCCAAGTGACTTCATCTTGTGTCCAACAGTTAAACTTGTGAATGAAAAAAATGTTTAAATATTCATCGGAAATGTTTAATGAGGGAGAAGGAATCAGTGCCATTTCAAGGATTGTAATGAGGTAGTTATACTTTTTTTCTGCAAAGACCATGCCAGACAGACATAATGTATTTTACATTACATTTCTGAAGTTTTAACAGTGTAACCTGATTTAGTGAATGACTAGCATGAAGCTGTCTAGTAACTGGGCCTGCAAAGAATTTAGAAAGGACATTATGCACAAGTTGGCTTTATGAATGGCAACGCAGCATCCTGAGCTTTGGTATTAATAAATTTGATTAAGTCAGTTATGTTGAAGCTCAAGGTCTTCTTTATAGGTTAAAGATGTATTTATTTGTTTATTTGTTTATTTTTAGATCCAGAGACTCAGGCCTGTTCATCTCGTGATCTGCTACTGATTGTGGGCTTCCCTGTCATCATCAAACTGGTCATCACCTCTGCTCTACTAGGTAACCTATTTTACCTGTACGACTTCAGATGAAATGACCCAACTAGCAATGTGCCAGAGGTTCTATCCAGTTACATTGAATTCACCATAGTAACTGCTTCATTGACAGTCTTTTTACATGTCTTTTTTTTACTACACTGCACTTCCTAGCCCTCACTCCCTTGAAAAAGTTGTGTTCAAAAGCATGTATAGAGACTGTATGTGACAGAACGTATATGCACATTATGAGGATAAACTTCCAATAAAATTTGCATCTTTAATATACCAGGTAATATGTCCTCTCTGAGTCTTTCTCTTGAATTATGAATACTGAGTCAACTGATTCTGTGATTTAATTCTTTACTATACAGGTAAGTTGATTTACAGTTTCACACCACTGCTTTTCTTCTCTCTTTAAATTAGTCAAGTTCCTGGTATTCCCTTCTGAGTTAAGTGAATCACCTCCTCTTTGTGGTGCGAAGGGGAACTGCAGTGTCCCGACTCAGCTGCCTTTTCTGCCTAAGAATCCAGTGAACCAGACAGTGAACACCACAGCAGGTAAAACAAGACTAGGTGAAACCTAGTATATGGCTGGAC
>JBBPCS010072370.1:0-16082 GCA_037974645.1 Hollardia meadi
ATTGTAAATGTATTTTGTACACTCTGTGGGTCTCATGGCAGACTGTATGTCCAGGGTTATTCTGATCTGTTAGGTATGGAGTATCCAACTAGTATCATTTCAGTCTCAAGTATCGTTTTGGTCCAGCCATATACTAGTTTTCACCTAGTCTTTAATGTGATTGTCATTTTCTTCAATTATATAATTATTAGAACTCCAAAAATACGTCGCTTGTAAAGTGTATTTTGAAATGCCGCTTTGCCGTTCTGAATCAATTGTGCGGATGGTACCACCTCCGCCTCATTTTGAGCCAGGAAAAACCCTGAGTAAAGACAACAAAATATATTAGGTTTTGGAAACAATATCACTGACAAGAGACTCAAGAAAGGCAAACATACCTCACTTCTTCTCAACTCGCCAGTGCTTCTGCTGCTTTCATCATTGTCAAGGTCCTCTTCCTCATCCTCTTCATCATCATCCTCTTCTTCCTCGGGTTCTTCTTCCTCCTCCTCTTCATCCTCATCTGGTGGTGAGCCACCCCCATAGCCATACAGATTCAGCAGTTCATGAATGGGCATCTCTCCCTCCTGTTGAAAGAAAAGTGACATTGTTTTCTTAATTGCAAAATTAACTAAACTTACAGCCAACAATTTGATGCCTAAAGGAATAATTCTGGTCTAACTCTAAAGAACAGAATTCAAAGCTCAGAACTGAACTGAAATTATCCTCAAATTGATAAGACTGTTTAAATGCTGAGCTACACAGCCAAGTTCATGACCAGATAAGGCGGACAAAACCAAATATGAGCCTAAAACTCACCCGTGCAAGATCTTCAATCTCGTTGGCGTTGGTCTCATCTGCTGCCTCCAACATTTCTTCTTCCTCCAGGGTGCGTTCATCATCAAAGTCATGCACAAGCATGTCTGCTGATGGATCGAAATCATGGTCATCGGAACCTGCTGAACCTCCTAGAAAAGTAACAAAAAAATGTTTTAAAATATAGCAAATTAAGACTGAAAATAGGAGTAAATGAAACATTTACTTAATGTAATTATTAATAAATCAAATCAAGGTTCAACTAGTATTTTTTATTTGGATAAATTTGTAGATTACAGCAATATTTAGGCTTAGGGGTGGGCGATATGGATAAAATCTTCTATCCCAGTAAATGCAATTTCATTTTTGCTATATCAATATATATTATATACTTTCTAGCAAAATTCAACTACAACTCTTGTAAAAACCTCTAAATAAAATACTCAGCTGGGGATGTTTATTTTGGCAAATTAGCAAAAATCAACTCAAGTACTTTATCACACGCAAAAATCATTTAAATCTAACAATACAATAAAGTAATCTTACTTATTAACAGTGTTTCCCACATTTGCCTAATACGTCCAGAGATATTAAACAGACTGGTACCAGAGTATAATCTCTGACAGTATACTTTATATTGTCTCAATGTACATTAGAATATCGGCCAACCAGGACGTTTAGTTGTAAATAAGTATTTTATACATAATGATCATTAAAAACATGTTTTACCATTGTTTACAAACTTAACTTATATAAACAAACCACCAGAAAATGTTTAACATAAATAATAGTTATTTATTATAATGGTTGTTGTTGTTAATGACAAAATATGATCATTCTTAGGACTTTAAGACTAACAATCAATTCGGGAATAATAGCAGGTTGCAATCGTGTGTTTTAAATTTTGGTGGAGGTATTTCCCTCCATTAAATTTATACCAAAATGTATCTTTTAAGCATCTAGTTGAATACGTACGTTATTATGTAACATACGTTCGAACATGAGATTTCAAATATACGTTATACATCTAAACAACAAAAAGGCTCAAACTTTTGGTACCTGGGCTCGCATTCCCGAGGGAGGGCTGGAAAACGGAAAAGAGGGACATCAATAAAGTTAAAGAACAGCTTCGGAGACAAAAGTTTAATTACATCTACAATTGGAAACGGTCCGCCGTTGTATAACTTGGCATGTTAAAGTAGCTCTGGAAGGGGAACATAAATCAGACTTGAGAAAAAGCGCGCCTGACCCTGTGCCCTAAAAGCTTACTGTAGTAAGAAAAGAAACAAAGAAGACTGTCACCACTTCCTGTGAGAACATTTAGCCTGCATCTCAAGATTATCAATACCATAGTGGCGTTTACCGCCTACATTCAACCAGTTAACACGCTAGCTGCAACAGCCATACGCTTACTGCGTTCATTTGGCTAACTTACATTACAAATTACAAGCTAATTTTCCTTTATATATATATAGCTAACTCGTCCAAGTAACGCCTGGTATCAATCACCGGCAATTAATGCTAAAAAAAACAACACACAAAACATCTCTAACCATGAAACTACCGCCACATGTCTAATTAAAAACGTCAATATGGATAGTTAAGTCTACTTAAACAAAACCGCCAAGTAACATCGCTAACGCTACAGCTACCCTCCTTCAGGGCTAGTGCAGCTAATGTTAGCTAAATCCGAAGTTTACTAAACATGCTTGTCTCAAGAAATTGCTAGTATCTAGCAACGCAAACAGCGGATTCTTAATTTTGTATATTAACGCTACAACACACAAACCATGTACACGTTCGACTGAACTAAACATTTTGCGGTATAAAATTATTTTTCCTTATATTTATTTCACTTTCTTACCTCCGCCATGTTTGCAATCCTGCAGGGTCACGTCATGGGTCAGCAGCAGTTCCCGGATGTAGAGCCCCGCCCACCTGCAGTAACAGGAACATAGTGCTTTCAAAGCGTCGTTGTGTTTGTGGCATAGGCTACATGTATTAGTTTAATTGTGTAATTCATGATCGATGATCAAACGCGAAAAAAATAATAATTTAGGAATAGGTGTGTGAAGTGTTTTTGACTTTTTGTTTAAATGCAGTATAAATGAAAATGGTCCTGATGTTGATCACTCTCCTAGACACTGATATATAGGCTATAATAAGATTACAGTTACTCGAAAAGAGAAAGAGGCATATGCTGTTTCAGGCTGTCTGTTATTACCCCATCATCAGCTTTTATAATATTGATCCATTGACCAGGTACTGAAGACACTAGAGAAGAAATCCTCAAAAGATCTTTCAAAAATTAAGAAGAATCTAATGAAAGATGTCAAGTTCGGGGGAAAATACTTTATATTTGCTATTGGAAAGTTCTGTTGTATATACATTGACTTCACATGTTTAGGCTGTAATTAAATAGTCAATACCAGTGGTGGAATTTACATACATGGTAAATGGACAGGTACTTATACTTTACTGCAGTATTTACCATTTTATACCATTTTATGCAACTTTATTCTTCTACTCCACTGCATCTCAGAGGCAAATATTGTACTTTTTAGATTGCAATTTTTCATACCCTTCCTTACAAAATATTCAAAATGTGTTGATTCAAAATGTTTGTGATAAACTGAAGGATTAAATGTTATTTTATTTGTTAAGAAAAGCCTTCTACTTATTAAGTTAAATGAACTATTTAAAAACTATCTTGGATTAGCTGCAAAATGCATCATCACAAGCTGAAATCAGGGCTGTAAAGTACTTTTAATTAAGTAAAGGACCCGACCTCTCGCCCAATGTCAGCTCCAGCCCCCCGCAACCCTGCATAGGATAAGCAGTACTGGTCAAAACTGAATGATGCTTTATTTCCAATCATCTTTACCTTCAGTTTTGTACAGCAGCATGTAATCTTCTTGGATTAAGATACATTTATAATGCAAACTATATTTTTGATTTTGATTATGCATAGCACCCCAAGCCCCACCCAACCGGTAATAGCTTTTTATTTTAGCTCAGCGCTATTCTATGAACCACTTCAATTTTACTATAAGTGCTCTGGTTAATGCAACTGTCTCTTCTTGGAATCACTGATTTATGTTCATGATAGTGGGCACACACTCCACTATGTTGCTATGTAGAGAGCCATCACCACAGTTTGATGCAAGGTGGATATCTCAGGCGACCCATTAGGCCACACTTTGCTAAATCCATGGTAATAAAACCCCTGCAGTTTGGACATAAAAGAGCAATTCTTTCCTTTTACCATTTACGAAAATGTAGTCAATCAGTGATCATAACAATAGCCTAGATTCCCACACTTATCCCGAATGGCCAGACTGACATCCGCTGTTAAAAGCAAATGATGATTACCAAAGATAATACACACCATTTACATAGGAATCACCTGTGTGTGTAAAACTTTGGAAAGTGTCTGACATCACTGGAGGCTCAAAATAAAAGGGTTGGTCCGGGCAGATGTTTTCTAAAAATGAACAACATGAGATCCCTACTCCTGCTTGCGATGCTGCTGTGCGTGTTATGTACAGCACAGGTTCAGACACAGGATAACACAAATACGCTGAGGCTGTGTGGCCGGGCATTTCTGCGGGCAGTGGTGTACACCTGTGGAGGATCCAGGTGGAGAAGACTGATGGGAGAAGAGGAGACTTTCCAAGGCAGTGAGTACACAGCCACTTGAAATCATGTTTGGGATTATTTTCACAACTGTAAACCAAATAACCAACAGAATAACAGCCTCGACTTCTGGTAAACAAAGGCTAATATCTCTTGGCAGGTGGCAGAGAGCCAAAACTGAAGACAAAGGCTGTGTCAGCGATAGACCGTCATTGGCGAGACCAAAACCAGGCACTAATATCAGTGTGCTGTGAACTAGGCTGTCGAAGGAGTGACCTTTCCATGCTCTGCTAGAGGGAACATCCCAAGGGGGCCATCACCGCTTGGTTTAAAATATCTTCAGAATATTGTTAAGATAATGTGATTTCATTTTCTATGCTAGCAAAAATAAAAAAAATGAAAACACCATGAATTTGGGTTACAGATCCCTGTTTTGTCATTTTATACATGATTCACTCAAAGTAAACAGCGTACACAGTTGCCACACCAAACAGAGAGCTGTTCTTGAAGGAGTAAGAGGCGAAGGTGTCATTAGATGCATCCCACAGACAGCGGCTGCTGATTTGCATGCTTTGCCCAGTGAGCTGGCCGATGTGGACCAGGACAACAGTTTTATATCGGGGAATCATGAGGTCCTTCACACGGGCTCTTATCACCTGGTAGGAGCAATCCAAAGAATGAAACTGACAGAACAGAAATTCCAAGGTATTCAAAGAATGTTGCACAAATGGGCTTTTCAGATTTATTTACCTCACATATTGTTTTTGTCATTTTTTGAGACCACTCTACTTCATATTTCTCCACTTGGAGGTAACTGGTAAGTACATCCTTCAGTATGTCTGTGACAGCAGAAACAGGGAAGCGTTTGTAAGGTCCTGTGGTCCAAAACACAAAGACAGCAATACCACAACTAAGTTTATTATTGTTATTATGCAATTGCTTTGGTTAATAAAAAATTATTCAGATGCATTGATTCGAACTTGGAAAACAAAGTGCATCAAGAACCAGCAGCGTTGACTAGGATTTTGTAGTTTGAGGCAATTTTTTTTAAACCTGAAAATCAGTTTTCAGGTTTTGAGGCTTAAGTACTGAAGTATTAAATTAGTAAATGTAAAGTTAAAAAAAAAAAGAAAAGTTGAATAAATAAACTTGTATCATACCAAATATTTTGATGAACTAAATCTCTTTAAGAAGCAAAATCACTGTTGTATCAAGCTGTACATCTGTAGTTTAGTACTAATGCTGTGGTGCAGCATGTTTCCCATACAGGTGAATGTTATCTCACCCAGCTGGTATGTGTTCTCCATTGTTATGGCCATCCGAGCGTTGTCATCATGGTGTCCTAGTTCATCTATGCACGACAGAGTACTTATAGAGCTGAAAGACATGTTCAGATTGAAGAAGCTGCCAGGAAGAGCGCCATGATATGTGCATACTGTGGTTGACTGACCTCCACGTAAGTAATATTAAAAGAAGGGCTCACTAGAACGTCTCAACCAAACATACTGTATTGAGAATTATTTCTTACTATCAGTCATAACCCGCATAATGTGCCAGTTAACAAATTTGATTTAAAAAAAATACAAGGTTTGCATGGTGTACTCACTCCTTAGTCCTGCCAGTTGTTTCTTTGCTTCTGACTCCATGGCTTGCCTCTGAGGGCGCCTTGCCTGTCCTCTTCTCTCTTCTGTGGGATTTGTCTTTAAGCAGATCAGACATGACAGCTTCCTCTTCCTTTAACTTGCCTTTACAGGATGATAACCTAAATATATTGACAATAGTTTAATTAACTTAGTATCTAGGGTTAGTTAAAACTTATACAGTAACGTTGGCTTACTCCAATACTTGTGGATATGGCGCAGCTTAATTTACATTGGAAATAATCAGAAATGAAAATACATGAAACGGAGAGGGGAGCGGTAAAACTATTGCTAATAATTGTTACGCTAGCTTTTCTGGGTAGGTTAACATAGCTAAGTTAGCTGTCTGGGAGTTGGCTCGTTTGTAAACCTTTGATTATTTCTGTCTGGATAACAGTTTAGTTCTAGAGATTATGTAACGTCAAATAGGTCAAACACAACCATTACTTGGGTCAACTTAACACGTTTTTACCGATTTTAGGACCTCTTGGACTGAGCAGCACGAAGTAGCCCTGTGTGGAGCGTGCTGTTGTCATGGCAACCATGAACCGTCAGTAAGTGGGAGAGGTTTCCATGCACGAGCGCTTCCTGTTGATGTTTTTTTCTCTCTCTCTTTATTGATCACATTTCTGTCAACAACAACATAACAACAACCTAACAAAACCTTGTCAATAAATATAAAATAAGAGGAAGCTAAAAGAAAAAAAAGAAAGAAAAGAATGATACAGGAAAACAAACAAACCCAAAAAAACGCAAAAATGTAACAACAATTCAGACAAAATCAAACTGTACGAGGGAGATATAAATCTATACAATTTATATCGAATTTTTAATTTAATAATTATATTAATTTAATAAAAATCCATTAATTAATTTTTATAATTTTTTTATACATAGTATTTTTCCAATTATTTGAGATGTCATAATGGCCTTCTTGTTCATAGTTATCTTAGTAACAGAGTCAAAGAGATGCTGCAGTTCAACACAGAATAGACGAATATTCAGTGTTGTTTGAAGCAGTTTAGCCTTATGGATGTGATATTTACCAATCTTCCTGCTGATTTTATACCAGAAGCGATATTGCTTTTAATGATGGCATTACAATACCATGAAAGCATAGTTTTCATCAACTGTAATGACTATTTCATTGTATTCTACTGATAACATTATTCATAATGTCATCTGCTGATGAAGACTGTGCACTGTGCTTGAAAGAACCTGAAAAGGCTATTAAGTGGACCAAGTTAAACTCATCAACAGCAGGTCATTGTACAGGGAAACTTGTTTTTAACTGTACATATGACAAACGCTTTGTTTTGACGTTAACTTGTGCAGCTAAGAAACAATATCTCCACAAGATCTATTTCGTAGCTTTTCTGGAGGAGGTGTTCACATAAAGACTTCTGGTCATATTGGCTTGACGAGCCAGGCTAACTGTTCAATGTCAAGAATTAACTTTGAACCTCCGCTTTTCAGACAACATGAGTGTGTAAGAGATCTGACTCAGGGGCGTTCACAGAAGGGGGGCCTGGGGTGGCACCATTGACTGTATATAAAACTGTACATAAAGCACTGGTACCACCCCTGAAATCTGATTGCCCACCCCAAGTGCCACCCCATTATCTTATAAATATGATTGGCTATCTGCCCAGTGAAGGCGGGACCTTACTTCAAGGCAGCCGCTTGTCTAGTATTTTCGAATGTGTATTTGTATGTAGCCTAATTTTGGTGGTACAATTTGTTTTATAGGACTTAAAGAATAAAGCACAGAAGCTTTATGTTATACATTTTTGGTCCCACTTTGTTGTGTTGTGATCTGTATGAATATTTATCTTTTAAATGTGCACATTTTAAGTCACTTTGGATAAAAGCATCAGCTAATTTAATGTAATGTAAAAAATGTAGGCATCTAATGTTGGTAATTAAAATAAATGAGCAATGGTAAATTGATGCAATTCTGATTTTAGTCCTCATACCCTTTCCTCTCTGATGGCCCATGTGACGCAGATGAGGCTTTGTGGAAGTTATAAATCATAATAATGATACAACATTTTTAGTTAAACAGTGGAAATTCACCTTTACAAGAACCTGTGTCATTTTACAATCTTTGAACAAATGAGAGTGAGATAAAAAAGTCTCGTATTTCCTCTTCTTTATTACCAAGTAAAACAGGTATTACATTATATTGATTTGTTCATATATTTACTTTCAAAATCTTTGGATGGGAAATTTACATGAAATGTTTGCATATTCTGTGTGTAATGGAGTGAAAAGAATACAGCCAAAACGTTGTAGAAAAAATAAACTTACAGAACCCCCTGATATTGGAGGACTTATGCTCAAAAATAAGGCAAAGAAAAAAAACAAGCATTTTTAACATAAACACTGTGAACTCTTTTTTTCTTCATTAACTTTTTTTTCACCCAGGCCCAAACTGTGAGTCAACACAAAACATTCTATAAAATGTGATGTTCAAACACATATCAACATGTGTACATGTGATATGAAGCCATGAATTGTTTTATCGATTGAATTCAAAGTGTGTTTTGTGTGTCAAACACAGGAGAATGTCAAACATCAGATGCATGAATATGGGAATATCAATGAATACATGCCAAATTTATTGACAATGGGTTTTTTTTGAAGGTGCAACAAGAAGCAAAACAGAGATTGGAGGTTTAAGTGAAGGCAAAAAGTCTCTTACATAGTACGATTATACAATAACACACGAATCATGACCTTATTGAAATGGATAAATTGGTATTGCATCGATAAGACTGGTGATGGACAAATGCAGATTTCATGCGGCACCATTTGGAATTATTCATCAACAGTTACACTTTTTTTTCTTTTTTTTTTTTTTGCACAAGAAACCCACATGTAAAACAATAGGTGGAGAGTGTTGGTGTCACTACAGAGAACCTAATGCGTCATGAGTGCTGACATCAATAAACTAAGAAACAATCACAGACACATCCATATGCCCAGAGAAATATTTGAAACATAGCTTTTTATGTACACTTTTTACACTTAAGTTTTTAAATATTGCTGTTAGAAATGATAAAACATTTATTCAACATGGTGGAAAAGGAAGAAAATAAAACAGGACACAGGGAATAGTGCTGTCTTCTTGAAAACATTTCTTTTCATTACTTTGTGATGCCCCCAATAATACTCATCCAGACCTCTGTCGAAGATCGTTTTTAAGCAGCATCAAAGGCAACTCCCTCCAACACAAGTCCCCTTTACGTTTCCCCTGAAACTTTAAGCTCCTTTACACCACCGTATGGCACTCACATCTGGCTTTGTATGTGTCTTATATCTTAAGGCCCTTTCAAGCATATTTTCTGGAACATAATAAATGAACCAAACTGTCCCAGTAAAAGCAGCTTCTGTAAGTCACCGCCCTTGTGACAAATGTTGTCCACTCACACACTGAAACAAATACCACCACCTGTGATGTGTGGAATTTGAAGTAGCTCAGCGTTGCATGTACCGAATGATTTTGTTCTTCAGCAGTTCAAAAGTCACTGATTTACTGACAGTTTCGACTCTTCTGTTCTCATGACAAAAAGCCGTCAAAGTTGTAAAGACTGCACATGTAAAAATCCAGCATTACATCCAGTATGTGCTTCAATCCTGATCGCAAGAAGGGACATCTGGAGCACCAAAAAAAGATTTTTTTGCAAGCACATTAATTGTATTTTGTAAAGAAATTATTAACACTCAAAAATAATTCTGTTTGAGCAAACAAAAATCTACTCTGTGCTCAATAAATGTATTTGCATGTTATTGCCATTATCTACATTACACACAATAACAAATTGATCTTGTAGGTACGTGGTAGTATAAAAACTGTACAATTTAGGGTTTCATGAACCTTATTGAAATTCTGTTTGAAAGTTAGTCTTTATTTAATTAGCTTGCAGGCTATCTGTCTTGGTAGGAAGCTAGCTAACCTGCCAAATACACAGTAGCTAATTAAGCTAGTTGGATAGCTTGATAATTTCCAGCTACTCAGTCAAGGCATAATAATAATCATTAATGTTTTACTACATTTACTACATTAAACCTGCAATTATTAATTTTCTAAACATTATGTATTAACTCGGATTAACACATCCAGTAGACATACAGTAAATAACAATTCACTCAAAGTCGTGTTTCTGGCCACCTGATAAATGTAAATCCAATATCCGCCCTCCTTTTAGCTCTGTTTGTAGTCTTCACCAACTACTGAGGGACATTTTTGGGGCTTTTTAGCAGCTAAAGGTTCCACAATGTTCACCAGCTAACTGCTAACTTTGCTCTTTGGTGCACAGCAGGAAGTGTACAGTGGGTTTATCAGAGCTGCCTGCTGTGGCCAAGAACAATGCAAGGAGAGCATGGTGAGAGTGAACCACAACAGCAAAGTTACAGGCTGGAAAACCAAAACAATAAGGTAAACAACGCTATTCAGGTGCTAATTCTTTGAGGGTTTGTCGCTGCGAGTAACCACTTTCACATAAACATGCTAAATATATTCTACATATATTCTTTTTGGTCCAATTACAGCATTCTTTTCCTGATAATAATTTCTCTACAAAATATAATAAATGTGCTTTCAGACAAAGTTTTACTGCGCTCAAAATTCTCTATCGTGCGTTCCAGAATGAGGCATAATTCCATATATAAAACACCTTTAGATTGAGAGTGCTGATGTTGACTGACCAGTCACCTTTTATCTCAAGACTGATAGAATGGGCTGTGACATTTCAAATGCTGCCTAAACAGAAGCATAAATTCTGTTCAGACAGCAATAAAGATCGGTCACACGTGGTGGAAAAAAAAAATCTTCCTACTTTGTGGGAAGACAATTGCAAAGAAACGATATTTTTTTATTTTTACATTTTTTCATTCTTTTCCACCTTGTTTAAGATTGTTTTAATATTATATCATCTATTCACATCATCTTTTACAGTGCATTTGGAATTAAAACCAGTTAGACAAAAGAAATGGCAATGAATAAGGCTGGATCACTGTATCAATCCACAATTATGTCAACAAGAACAAAGAATCAGGGTTTTTCCTATATTTTACTCCATGTAAGACCATAAGTGTTCCAAGTACACAAAACTAATGATTTGTATTTACTTGCATAAACTCAGCAGCAGTCGGTCTACTGAATATAATGTTACGAAGTTAAATATCGTCTGTGTGTGTGTGTGTGTGTCATGTTCTGTTATTCGGTTAAATCTCAACCATTATTTCTTACGGTTGATAAAGATAACATCTCAAATACAATAAACATGGGATGGATCCATAGTCTTCACAGTCAAAAAGCCATTAATTTTTTTTGGTTCCATTCTCAAACAGGTCCACTAATTATCCGCCAAATATTTCCCTGTGAAGCCAAATGAAACATGTCATGAGAGAAGTTCAGCCACCACGAAGACACACTCATTTCTGATACTCAAACTGACCTGCAGCAAATCTCTTCTTAATCAGCGATAGCCGGTAGCCAGTCCCGACCAGCTGGATGTCGCACCCTGACAGAGTGCTCCCCTCACTGGTGAACTGGACTGCAAGCTGTGACGGTCTACAGGGACCTTCTGTCATCTGGAACCGGCCCAGAAGAGCCCCTACTCCTGTGGGACACAGATACAGTTTTGTTGTCTGTATGCCTGTGTGTGTTTCTGTTACAGTGCATTGCTTTGTGTAGTGAAATGACACATTTAGATTTAGGTTTCAGTCCACTGACATGAAGCTGATTTTAATGAGACTGTTTAACAAGAAGATTATGTGGAAAAAAAAAAAAGCTTACCTCCATTTTCAGATCTATGGGAGAGGCTGGGGATTTTCCACTGTATCGTCTGCTGCTCTGGATTCCTTTATGAGAAAATAATTCTACATTACAGAGGACATGTTGCTGTTTGATAGGAAGCCATAGGAAATAAACGTGAGCATTTCCATGTCAACACTAATACAGAAAAACTTGATTATCAAATGTTCTCTGTGCACACTGAAGCTAAAAAACAATATAAAAGTGCTCATATCTTGATTATTGGGCATTGAGACAGCACCTAGATACAGTTTCCACCATATATACTGCTCCCACAAGTAGATAGTTGGTTAACAGTGCACCAACATGAGATAATAATTTTCTTGGTCGTCATTTTGATGGAGGGGTAGGAAATGCTAGGTGCTAGGTTGGCCTTAACCCCTCCACCTGAGCCCCTAGAGCCAGTCCAAAATACAAAAGGTCCTTACCAGGTGGCGGGGGGGATCATGGCCTGGAGTTTGGCCTCGCCTCCATCCACAGGAACCAGGAACTGGATGTCGTGTAGGGGAACGGGGGCAGCCATGGCCTCAGTATTGTATTTGTAGTCTATTCTAAGATCTGTATTCATGGCATCGCCTCGCCAACTCACTGCCAGGTTCAGAGGAGTGGACTGGATGCCTGCTGCTGACACCTGAGACACACAGAAACACAAGACAGCGAGAGATGGATGGATACGTACTATAATTGGTGTATTGATGCCAGATACATAGACAAATAGATATTTAATACCTGATATTTGATCATGTCCACGTTGTAGTATGTCGCCTGAGGCTTCTGTTCAGCCACTTTTTTCAGATGGCTCATCAAGTTTGGCATATTCACCCAGAACTCCTTGGTGTCTACACTGTCTGTTGTGGGTTCACTGAGGGATGAGAGGTACGCATTTCATTTCATTTACTCCATGAACCGTGAGAGCAACATAACTTGATACTTCGATCATTTATTCATTCTAAAAGCAAGGAGCAGAGATATTACTGCGTGTGGTTGTAATCTTATTCTTTACCAGCACAGCAGCTGTGGATTGGGGAGGACCTGCTCCAGTCGGTTGTAGTTGCTGATGCTAAAGGTGAGGATGGGTTGCGTTGGGTGGCTGGAAAAATGTCTGGTTATGCCCGCGGGGAAGGACAGTACCATCTCCCCTGTGATCTTCACAACACATCTGGAACAGAGGGAGAGGAGACATCATGCTGTACAAAAACATGAACTCCCAGAAGTCATTTAGTGCCCGAACTTAAGTGCAAAGTCAATTTATAGCTATGAAGAGACCCACTCGTCACAAGTTCTTCGTCATGGTACTCATAGCAAAATTATAAATGATCTCTGTGTGTTTTATCATTTCTGAATTTATTCAGTGCATTAATCCATCACCAATGCTGGTCACTGAGCTTTACAAAACAGGGAAATGTGGGCCTACTTGCTGGGGTCTGCGCCTTTGAAGTAGGCATTGATGGTTTCTGTGAAGGCAGCTGCCACTGGCAAGGTGTCCTGTGGTCCCATGGTGAGCGGACTGGGTCCTCTGGAGCATCCTGTTAAAAAACAAAAAACACACAGAAAACCACACCTTTAAAAGCTACACTTATACTATATCTGTTCTCTTGGGTTTGTGCCCTATATGCTTAAATGTTCAGCTATGGGTTATGCACAGAGGACAGGGGAGCATAAACAACCAAAAGCAAACAGAAAAAAGCAAAATGTAACAATCCATCTAGAAATTCTCGGCGAGTGAGCAGGACATGGGTGGGGTGGGGAGGGGGCGGGTCGGCAGCAATATTCTGGCTCAGTGACCATGAACGTGAACAGGACAGGCAGGTGAAGGGAGGGCAGGTGCTTTCAGTTAATGCACTCGTGGGAATTGCGTTCTGGCGCAACTCACCTTCAAAAGCTAAATAAAACCTGCCGTGGTCAAACCACACCAGAGGCTGTGAGGCCTCTAAATGAGCAGACATGAGGAGGAGAGAACCATGGAGAGGGACAAGACTGTGAGGCAAGGACACAAAGATGAGCGACATGGACAGAGATGTGAGGCTAAAGAGAAATAAGAGGAGCCGGATGACTTGCTGGTAGTATACCTGTGGTGGACGAGTTAAGGTCCCTTCCTAAAGTGGGAGTGGATGCTGCGCTCTGCAAGGTAATGGAGGAGAGGGAGGAAGTGCTCTCCGCCCGGGCCAGGGGGGCGAAAGGTGGGGGGCTGCCTGAAATCGGCGGACTGAAGGGCCGAGACTGGAAACGGTACACAATCAACACACAGTTTGATTACAGTGAGAAAACAACACAATAGTGAAATGACTAAAGAATATATAGAACAAATAATCGTTTTTATTTATTTATAATTTAGGCTATTTATTTTATCACCCCCGCCTTATGGAAGGATAATGCAACCATTCCTATCCTTGCCATTATTAGGAGGCCTGATCCATCTTCTTGTAGCTTTGAGATCTCTGTAATAACTTCACATGGGTCTGTCAGTCGAATCAGAGACACCCCACATAGCAACAGTTTAAACCCCAAGTTTTATCCAGCGTGGTATGTGTAAAATGGCTCTTTTAAATGTAAGATCCCTCTCGAACAAAACATTCATTTAAAACAATTTTATCGCCTCCGTGGATTTTAGATTTTTAACAGAATCCTGGCTGCAACCTGGTGATCGGCCTTGTCACTGTCTACAAGAAGCATTTAAAATGTAATCTCATAGCTTGCAAGGATTTTTCTTCCTTTGAAGCGCTCTTGTAATACACTTGGTGGCCCACTCCTGATTATATTTGCTGTAATTTATCAAACCAGCTGGCTGGCCCCTGATTATATTTTAGACCTTTGAGTCCGTTTGAGGTCCTCGGGCAGTGGTCTTCTGTCTCTTCCAAATTCTAGGTTGTAAACTAAAGGGGTTAGAGCCTTTGCCATTAGGACCCCAGTGCTCTGGAATGACCTCCCTGAGGAAATAAGGCTGTCTGAGTCTGTGTCTTCTTTTAAGTCTCGTCTAAAAACTTATTTTTATCAGAAAGCATATCCTGATTTCATCTTTTGTACTTTGTACTTTGTGCCTCATTTTGAAAAGTGCTCTTTTCAGACACCAGAAGCATTCTTTCCCAGGTTTTTAAAATGTAAACTCCCACTTAGCCATTAGCTGAGCAGAAAGCAGTGACATCGGTTACAGGGCTCATGCCCTCCCCTCCCTCAACCCACATACACAAAGAAGTTTGCCGACAGTGTAAACATGGAGAGTGACTAAAGTGTTAGCTTGGAGGCTTTGAGCTCGGAGGTGGAAGATGATATATCATTAAACCTTCATTTAAGGATTTGTTGGTTGCTGTTTGTAAAAACACTATTCAAAGTTATTCCGCAGCTCAACGAGGGAGACAGAGACAGACAGCAGCAGGGGTCGAGCGAGCTACAGAGTGAATGACAGAGGGAGTGACGTCAGTGCAAACAAAGCAGTGAATCAGAAAAATATAAAGTTATTTATGCTCGAAAGCACAAAGACAATCCTGTGGGAAGGTGCCACATTGCCGAATTGTGTGAATTTGGCCGAAGTGAACGCTTTTTCCTTTCCACTCTGTGTGTCCGTATGTGTAGTTAAGTCATGTTCAAACCATTGACTGTAAACAGAACAGGTTCAAACAGACTCAGCCTGAAGCTCACAAAGGCACGAAAAGCATGAGTTGGAGGGTTTAAATGTAGCAACATCATCATCAGAAACGTACGGCAGGTCAAATGGGAAAAATTTTCAGAAGGGCTTGGGAAAAATAGCATTTTGACACTAAAACATGCACATTTGGACCAATATTTGATTTGTAGAGCCACAAAATAATATGAAAACCTCAAAAACACAAAAAATAACGGACCCATCCTTTAAATACAGGACTAAAAAGTCATGGTAAACAGGGTCAGAGCATTAAGTTGGATAAATTAAAAAAAATAAAAAAAATTCACATGTACCAAGTCTGTGATTGGTTTCCCCGGGGGCAGCTTCGGTCGCGAGGACGGTCGAGGAGGAGGAGGCGGAGGGACTGGACTGCCTCGAGACTGAGGCGTGGCAGGACGAGCTGGAGACGAGGGGCCTACGGCACAGACCAGTGTCTGTAGTTAGCACTGCCTTCAGATCACAGTAGAGAGAGATTTTCATCTATCTATCTATCTATCTATCTATCTATCTATCTATCTATCTATCTATCTATCTATCTATCTATCTATCT
>JBBPCS010072371.1:0-16075 GCA_037974645.1 Hollardia meadi
GTGTGTGTGTGTGTGTGTGTGTGTGTGTGTGTGTGTGTGTGTGTGTGTGTGTGTGTGTGCATGTGTGTGTGTGTGTGAGCAGGGACTTGACATGTATTCTGGTGTAATTAGACAAGCTGCAGAGCCTCTGCTTTTCACACCTGCCCCTTGTTATTTATTCTCCTTCTGCTCTGTTTCTGTACACATTTCTATATTTCATCTTAATCTTAAGATTTTTATGTGTTCTCAACCTCTTTCACTTCTTTTTATCATTATCAAACTATTTATGTAGCACCTTTTATACAACAAATGCAGCTTAAAGTGCTTTACAATAAAAAGAATAAGAGGTCAAGTGCTTCACATAAAAAGACAAAATGGACATAACGGACAGAAAATCAATGTGAACTTGATAAAAATAATAACTTTTATTCATATTGCACCTCTATAGGACAAAGTTTGACAGATAAAGCAAGAGCAGAATACTCAGGAAGACAACAGGAAGTCAAACAGTCAGGCCAAACAGAGCTTAAACAAGCTTAAAGGGGAAATAAAGATGAAGGTAAAACAAGGAGAACAAAGCTGCAAAATGCAAACACACAGCAAATAAAGGACTAAAGGCAATAAAAAGACAACATGTAAAAAGAATAAGAGCAATAAGAATGAACAGAAAAACGCAATAAAAACAGAATGAATAAAATGAAATAAAAATGGGTTTTAAGAAGGGATTTTAAAGAGGACACTGAATGTGCGAGCCTTATCTCCTCAGGCAGGTCGTTCCAAAGCCGAGGGGTCCTGGTGGCAAAAGCTCGGTCGCCTTTAGATTTAAGCCTGGACTTTGGAACCGTGAGAAGGGCCCCGCCTGAGGATATAAGGCTAATGATGAAGAAGGGCAAAAACGGGGACATAATGTCATAAATAATGTAAAATAAGACGGAGAATAAGAGTAAAAATGAGCTCAAAATAGAGAAACATCTCGTCTCCTCTGCTCCTCTCTCACTCTGTATGCATCTCTCTTTATTTTTCCATTGAGAGCTTCTGTCTTTCCCTGTTGTCTCTATTTGGCACAAATAATAACACAGCATTGCCAAAGCAGAACAAAGAATGTCTCTCTGTCCGTCTCTCCCCCCCTCGTCCTCAACTACTCCATTTCAAATTTAATTTTCAATTATGCTTTACAGGAATGGCTGCAAGCCATTGTTGTCAAAGCAATTAGATGATGAACAATAACAAGACAATATACAAACATTTTTTTTTTTTGGGTAACCTTTGACAAGGACAGACTCATTGAAGCATGACTCTGTCCAGGACGAGTGACTGGATGCAATGATAGACAGATTTCTATACTACAAGCTAACACTAGGTACTGAATTAGGATTTTAATAAAAATGTGATTTAATATGTTGTTGGCATTGTTTAAAGGGACAATTCACCCCAAAATCAAAACATATTTTTTCTTCTTACCTGCTATTCAGGCCCTCCAGCATGGCTCGGCCCAGAAAAGGTCCAATGAATCCGCTTCACTCATATCAACTGTTTTGGAGATATCGGCTGTAGAGATGTCTGCCTCCTCTCCAGTATAATGGAACGAGATGGCTGTGAGACGTACCGGCGGTGGCTTTAAGTTTTTCAACAGAGGGGCATCACACAGAAGTAAAATGCAAAACAACATTTATTGACCTCCATACAGTCGCCATGAGACACACCAACACCAAACTTCTTCTTTTTGGTTTTATGGTGGCTGGCAACCAGGACCAGAGTTATCTATCCCCTTTGGCAAAAAGGAAAATAAAAACTAAAAAATATATTCCAACTCTGGGATCAACCCAGTTGGTTTCAAATGATGGAATAAACTCCCGAACCCAATGGCGAATCCATTTGTTAGACTCGGTTCTTCCACTCCAAGCTTCCTGATTCTTAAGAGTCCTTTTTCAAAGTGAAGAATTACATGCTCCACTGATTTCTCTATTTGACAGTGTTCACATACTCCTGAAGGATGTTTGTTTTATTGAGTCTGGTCTGTCCTGCTCTCAGCTGCTTTTTAAGATGTGCTCCTTTAAGCTACCCTCACTGTGCCCACCTCTCGCTGTACCGCATGGTGTCCACCTGTGCTTCCTGTTCTCTTATGTAATAACTTCATGTTTCACAGCCTGTTTTGCTAATGCATCAACAACCTCATTCCCCTTCACGCCTTTGTAACACCAAACCTGACAGTGAAAGCTGCCTTAGATACTCTTCCTGCTGCAGGTAGTTAGCTGGAGCAGACCACTCGGCGTATGGGCAGGAACTCCATACCGCGGCTCCACCCCCCGATCACTACTGCACAGAATCTGGCTCCAAATGACGTCACCAGAGCAAGATGGCAGCGCTTTTATCTGGGAGACGTGGCGGCCATCTTTATTTATGTCAATGTTTCCTCCATGAAACTGCTCACAACAAGGTCTGTGGATTATCTTGAGTAACCGGGTCATGATTTCTGGAAAGAGACATCGATGTTGAGTTTTTCAAATGTATTTTTTTCCACAAGCGAAGTTCCATTTTATTGGAGAGAAGACAGACAAACTCCAAAACTCACACCAACACTATCTAGATGGAGAAAAAGCCATACAGGTGATTTCTGGGTGAACTGTCCCTTTTAACCAACATCTTCTCATTTTTTCTGAAGCTGTTAAATTGGTCCTCAGTGTCTGCTGTGCATGGCATCGTGGGAGTTTTCCATCAAAACCACACAAAAAAATCAAGTGAACAAAGTATGCCGACACACGTCAGACTCAATTTAACACGTCCTGGTACCATACAATGATCAAACAAGTCATGAGATGTGATGGTGTAAAGCAAATAAATTCAGACTGTCTTCGTCTCTCAGCCCCGTGGCTGTGTTATGAAATTAGTCACTTCTCACGTTATGAGCCACAGTTTTAAATATTTAATTTGAACATCTCAGCTCACACACACACACACACACACACACACACACACTGACAGATGTGAACAAATCAACAAAACGCTCCCTCGCTTGCTGTCTCACAGTTATACAAAGAGACACACATACATTCAAACTTTCTTATATGCTGTGATGTGATATATTTCATCCAGATCTCTGCTGAGTGATGATTCTGTATGTACAGACACACACACGGACACGTTGTGATTGAACTTCAGCAGGAGAGACACTCGGCACCTCAGGGTGAATCTCTGGGTGTTTGTCTGTAGGTCACACTCCCCCACTTTGCCATCTTGCCGCCCCTGGTTGTTTCCCCCCCCCCGTGTCGTATTCGCTGTCCCTTCCTTCTGAAGCCTGGGGGCCCTGTTCAGCCAACACTGCCAGTGGCTGTAACAGCCAACAGTTGTGTCTTAAAAGTTCTCAGATGTGATTCTGCACTTTCTTTCCTTCAGCTCGCCTTTGAAATGTTTCCCCTGCACTGACCGCTGACATTATGTAAATAGACAGACGGGATCCAGAGAGGCAGCCGATCCTGGGGCGTGCTGATGGCATGCCTGAGTAAGTGCAGCTGGAGCTGAGTGACTGGCCCCTGAAGTCACTGTTTTTCCCTTTACCAGAAACGATGCAGTTGTCTTTTTAAAGTATGAGAGACACCCATCAAGCCAGGTTAGTCCAAGGACACCATCCATGTTTAGATTGGTTCCCTGTAAGCCTCACTTTCACGATAATATTCATGCTGCCACCAGAAACACGAAGGCTCGATTTACGGCACAAAGGAAGCGCGTCAGCCACTGTGGAACCAAAACAGGAAGAGGCATCGCTCTCCCCGGTCACTATTTAAAGTTATTTAGATTAATTAAGCTTCTGTCCATTTAGTGTAGCAGAAACTTTCCAGTGAGACAACATTTGATTAGATTTTTAGTCATTTACACATACACAAAGGATATTTTTTTTAAAAGACTGCAGGGCTGCACGAGCTGCTGACAGACAGGCCTAAAGACTACAATCATAAAATGATCATCATCATCATGAACATCGATTACCTCTATAGTCTTTACTTCTACATCTTTCTGTGTTATTTTATTTATGGCTGACACGATTCAAGCAGTGTTTAAATAAAGTTATTGTTTGAAACATTCCTAATAAAGTATTTTTGGTTTTTAGGCAGCAATTGGAAAACCAAGGTTAAACCATGCATCCTGCCAAAGTGTCCTTGAGCAGAACACTTATTCCCCCCCGGTGCTACGGGTGCAGTTTCCTGTCACCGCCGTAACATTTCATTCAGGCTCAAGTCCTCTGCAATGATGCTGCACTTGTCAGTGTCCTTCGCTGCCAGTTGTAAATCATACAGGGAGAAACTGCCCCGTCTCAACCTGCCTCACTTTTTCTGACCCTGAGTGGGTTCCCTGCCCTGCACACCTGCAGCTCATCCCCTCATCAGCCCTTTGGACCTGCTGCCTGCCTCCCCAGCTGCGCCTTATGACCTAATTAGTGTGTGTGGACACACACAGCATGTCGTCTTTGTCGCTGGTTCTTCTAAGCTGCCCTTGTGTTCTTGAAGCCGAGCCCACCCGCCCGCGTGTGGCCCATTCCCTGTTTGCCTTCATACTTCTTTCATCATTGTTCACCTGTATGATGTCTGACGGGGCTGTTTTACTGCAGCAGGTTGATGCTGCTGCAGCAGGTTGTTCCAGACTGACAGCCTACAGCGTCGTGTCTGTTTAGCCCTCAAACGCTGAAGATTGCCAGACTCTGGAGGATCTTGATTGTCTCTAAGTTCAAAAGTCTCATTTATTTGCCTGTTTCATGGATGTCATGATATGAGTAGCATCAAACATGAAGCCCATGTTTTAGTGTGAATATAATGTTTAACATGACTGAGGGAGTTGTAATTAAAAATGGCTTTGCTCAATTAAATAATAGGGAAGGTTCATTGCTTTATATAAAAAATATGACTTATAAGAATGTGAATGAAAGAATGAAACAACGTCCACGTGAAGCTTTTCTTGTGTCATTTTAGGTGAGAATGTCATAGAGGAAGAAAATGTCAGGTGACGTAGAAAGAGCGAGAAAGTGTAGACCTGGAGGAGGATGGAGCTCTACGGGTAAAACAAACGCAAGCCTTTCACCCAGGAGGGTTTGTGTCCCGTTTGAAACCGAAAGTAAACGCCGACCTCATTCAAGTTGCGTCTGTAAGTTAACTTCTGCTTTTGACTTACATAAGTAATCATCTCTCTACAGGTCGATATTCTGCTGGGAAACCCTGGATCCTGACATTCATGTGGATTCCAACTGACACAAACCATCCGCCCAAACACCCTTACAGATCAAACAACTTTGATCTTTTATTCTCAACCTAATCATGTAGTTTTAAACTCAACCAAACTGCAACCAAGTCTAAAGCAATGTTAAAAAAAAACAAAAAACAAAAGACACGAAAAGTTTAAACGCATGAAAATACACAAACAGTGTCTTTAGACGTGGAGTGTTGTTGTTGCTTTGCGATAGAATAGAATTCTAATTTGCTGCCCTGCTGTATTTCTCCTCATCAGTGTCCATCTGCCTCCGCCCCCTCCTTCCCTCTGCTTCCCCATCCTCTCACTTTACCACAAATGTGTGCCCTGCTGTTTTTGATTTCTGTTTATAGCCGTTTTGTTGTTGTTGTTGTTGGTCTCTTCCCGTTGGTCTCGTCCTGACACCTCAAGGCTCTCGCCGTTGCGTCTCTCGCTGTTAAACAAAGTTTTGATAACACAGGGAATCACACGCTCTCTCTCCTTTTTGAAATAAGTCCAACAGATGGCTTCCAGGCCTCCTTTAATCTCATTCACTGCAGGTGACATTTGCCCATTGTATAATATGTGCTGCCTGGCTTCAATCTCCGCTGCCATCGCCATGATCTCGTCTTCCAGAAAGTTAGATTTTTTTTTCTTTTGGTTCATTGCTGACTAAAGCCTCATTTGTGCTGCATTATATGAGAAGAAAATCACAAAAACAGGTGCCGTGAGTTAAGTTGATTTGAGATTTATAGATCACAGGTGCTGAAGCAAGTTTTTTTTTTCATGCTCAGCATCTTTTACGATTGAACATGAGCACACTGTCTGAAATGATTTGAAGTCCAAGTATAAATCTAAGAGCATTTAAAAAGAGAAATCAGGCCCCTGACTTTTCTGTGCATCATGTTTTCCGGTCGTCTGTCAGCCTCCGAACACCTTTAGGGAATTTCTTCAAATTTGCCACAACCATTCACTTGTTCCCAGGGATGAGATTGTGTTGGTGGAAGGTCGAAGGTCAGTGTGACCTATTAAACACATTTTTAGTCAGAACGTTCAACCCCATAACTCAGGAACAGAAGGGCAGATTGTGACCATGTTTCACATTCGGTCACTAATCTTGAATCTGTGCTGATTGTTTAGATCTTCTGTGCTGTCGGGTTCAACGTGTGTGTGAAGCGTCTTTGCAGCAACATCCATATTTGCAGCATTGTAGTCCAACACAAGCTCTTTGGTTCTGCTAATGTTGAGCTTCAGGTGATTGTTGTTGCACCATGTGACCAAGCTCTCTATCAGCCACTACATATATTATATGAGTCTGGACACACATGGAGGGAAACTACAACTTGACTGCGGAGGAGGCAGAAAACCGGGAGGTGGTAATTCTAGATAATTTTTTTTATGTGTCATGTAGGTCATCATTTCTTTGCTAAGTCTGTTTCCATTGTTGCACTTTGCTTTTATCAAGAAACCATTTTTTCCACCTGAGCCGAGGATAAGACCTTTTTTTATATATTGAGATTTCTTTTTATCCACTCAGGCTTCTTTCCTTGACCGCATTGAATTGTGCAGGTGAACGGAAGCCAGCCTTGTGACACTCTTTCATTTGTCTGCTCACCTGCTTCATCTATTCTACCAATTTTCTACTTAATCGCCCCCCCATGAGTCACTCGTGACGTCCAGGTTTCAGAGAACTGGTTTCGCTTCAACAGAATCTCCATCAGCATGTTAAAACGGAATCATTCGAACTATTAAAAACTTCCATCAACAAACCACATCTGTCTCAAATATGTCGTACATCCTTGACTTTACAAGGCTGAGTTAAGACAACTGGCTCTCGTCTGTTGGTGATGGTTTCTTTTCTGTGTGTTTCTTTGTTCGTGTGCTGATTTTAGCTGCTTCAATCTTCTGTTCTCTTTGCAGCTAAATGTCTCGGGCTGCTCTCTGCGAACATATTTTGGCAGGTCAGGGTCGTCGGGTCAGTCCAACCATGTTAATGAGATCAAAGTTCAACTTCTCAACACAAACACATGCTTGGGAATCCTGCAGGAAACAGCCAAGACTGAGACACCTCAACACAAAATCACTTCATCCTCCCACCTCTCCATCACTCACGCAGCTCCATCTGCCTCTCATCACCGCTGTAATCTTCATCCCTCTTTCCGTCAGCCTGTTCTCATCCCCAGCTCGTCAAATATCGATGATTTGTCACAGCCCCTCGCGTCTCATCCAGACACTGAGAGCGGTGGAGGTCAGGGTTCAGTGGAGGGTCACACACATGACTTTGACCCAGGAGGCCGGAGTTCGCGTCCCGTTTGAAACGAAGCGTCGCCAGTCCTGATCCTAACCACGTAGGTTTTGTGCTTATCGTAGACCTTGTCTTTGCACGTTGCCCAGAGACGCTAAAGGGAATGCTTGGCCGATGACGTCTGGATGAGACAAAGCGTCAGTATGTGACGACCTGTGGTGAGAACGGGTTGCTTCCTTTTTCTGTCTCTAAATTCTTCTTTTCCTCCATCTGTCTCATTATTTGCTACTTCTGTCACTGTTGTCCTTTGAGTCCAACACCTCCCTCGTTCTCTCGAACTTTCCCTGCCCCCTGATGTGTCCTCGTTTTTTCTTCCACCTCTTTTCTCCTCTCTGTCCTTCTTCTTTTTGTGTCCTTAGCCTGTTATTTACCTCCACACCTCCTCCTCTATTAACTTTTTATTCTTTTGTCGCCCACCTCTGCTCACTTGTCCTTCAATCCCTCCATACCTTTATGTGTCAACCTTCATTTTTCACCCTTGCCCTCCCGTCAGCTTCCATGACTCGCCTCTCTTTTTATTCTCTACCCCTCTGCTGTCATGATTTCCTCGGCTTTGTTGTCGATGCATTTGTCCTTTCTGACATAAACTCGTTCACCTCTTTCCTTCAGAGGGCAGAAAATGTGACGTCTTTCTCTTTAAAGATGAAATCGGTTTACTTGACAAGTTCTTTTTTAAATGTTTAGGTCAGAGTGCTCACTCGTTATTACGATTCTCCAAATCCTTGTTTTGGTTTGTCTTTTTTAGCCTCTTTTTTCATTGTTTAGAAGAAAACCGAGTGGGAAGTTTCTGGATTTTCATTAAATCAACTACAAGTTGGAATATTGAACTCGTAGACTACTCTAAGAACACTATGAAAGTGGGTGAACTTTAGGCAAGGCAGATTTATTCACATTTCAACAACAAGGCTGTTCAAAGTGCTTTACATTAAACATAGAAAGACATGATGTAAAACCAACATAAAACAAAAAAACAACAACATTTAAATAGAAATTAAGAAGCATTAAAATAGAAAATAAAAATAAATAAATAAATAAAATAGAATAAAACAAAATAAGAAATACAAAAGTTAAAGTTACAGTGTGAGAAATGGGTAATTATTTGATTTAATAAAAGGAAGTGGCAAATAGAAAACTTAAATTAACCATATGCATTAACACTTGAGACCCGTCTACACGTTAACTAAGTGCAGCAAATAGTCTTTGAAAAGTTGCATGTGAATGGAATGCGACACGTTTGTATTTTACGAGCAGCACATAAATGCACCATATAGGGCGCAGTCAGCCGACAGAAGCAGGCAGCTGTTTATGATCCGATAAAAGCTTTAGAGTTGAGACGAGAGGCCGCTTTGAAGGGAAAAATTCACACATCACTGTGAATCAGGTTAAAAGACGTTGTGACACAGCAGGTTGTTGGCTGCGATGGCGGGAAGATTCAGTTAATGAGGTAAAAACACGACGTATACGATGACTTTTAACATATTCTTATGTCTTTTTTACGAATGCCTTAAACTCCGGCCATAGCGAGGCCGACTTCAGCCCTCTGAAAGGCGAGAGCTAACGCAGGTAGCGCAGCCAAAACAACGTAAGCTCGTCTGACAAAAGTTGTCACGATGTCCCCCGACACCAAGTCGCTGCATTGGGCAATCAAATACATGTAAATGTGTATTCCTGGTTTATTTACTTTATTTTCGTGAACATCTTGGCTTCTCAAAGCCTTTAAATGCATTACTCCAACTGGACGTCCTGGATGGTATTACAGATGCAACCAGCAGAATTCCCGCTAAAGCTGGATTGAGGGGCACCTGGAAACGTTCCCCTCAGTCTTTTAAGTCTCTCGTCTTCTGCACTTGTGCAACACCCGTGTTGCATGTGATGCTCTGAAGTCATATCCCTCCTGCAGAATTAAAGTGGCCATAAAAAAGTCAGATCGGAGGCCAAACATGACAGTTATTTCAATATATTTGAAGAACGTGCAGCTCTGAAGACTGAAGGGGAGAGATTGTGTAAGACGATGGGATGCAGGGAGAGTGAGAGACATGGATGGAGAGAGGAAAACAAATAGTGTAAAAGAGGTAAGAAGAGGGGATGAAAGAGGCAGACAGACACGTGCATATAGAGCAGCTTTACTCCCCTACATCTCCTTCAAATAAATCAGGGTGGTTTATCTTGCCAACAATGCACTTACCACTCTGTTCATAAACAATGCTTTACGGCTTCTCACCAGATTAACTTACTTAGCGGGAGGCCCTGATCGAGTGAAACGCATACTTATAAGAATGTCCAGCTCGAGGTCGGATGGAGGGAGGGGCGGAAAAGAGGAAGACATCGTTAGAGGGGAAGGGAAAGAGACTGAGGAGGGAAGAGGAAGGAAATTACTTGAGAGGCACGACATTCATATTGTGGGTGAGAAGACAGTGAGGTGGACAGAGATGGAGAAGTGAGAGGAAAGTAGCAGCCTGTCGAAGAACAAACTGATGACTCGAGTCATTTCATGTGTTTTCACAGAGAAAAATTGTCAGGTGAGACGCAGACTGTGTTAAATGACTCCACACCATGAGATCATGTAAGTTGTATTTATAATGCAGCTGTTATGAAAGCAGGTTAAACTTTAATGAAGGCAGTCAAGCAAAAATATGAATAATGTAAACACACAGCTTCTTACATTGGTGGCATTGGCACTTTTGAAAAATCTTTATGCAATGAAGATGGGGTACAATAACATTTCTAATGGCTACTTCATAAAGTAGCCGTTAGCCCGAAAGTACGTTAACACAGGGAACAGTGTTGGGTAGCGTTACTTTTAAAAGTACCTTGTTATTTACCAGATTACAGCCATTAAAAAGTAGCTTTACCTACTGGGAACGCAACTCGTTAAGAGAACTTTTGTGTGACCAAAAATGACACCTCCTTTGTTGGGGGATGGGTTCGAGTGGCGATCCACTTTGTACAGAGTCTAATAAATAAAAACAAACTCACAAAATGTCAAGACAGGAAAAATAAACCTATATTTTCCTTATTGACCTTCTGAATTCAAGTTTCTCTCTTTCACCAAACTAAGATTAGCTTAATCGCCTCGTTAACTCATCGTGAAACACACTTCATTCAAATATCACTCACCAAAGCCATTTTGGTTTGTCTTTACAATTTTCCAACCATCACCAACTTGGAAACTAGGTGGAAATAAATCCTTCATTCACAAACATGCTGCCTCCACATGCTGTTTCATTCCCTGCTGCTAACGCTCTGACAGTGAACTGGGCAGAGACACAACGCGTAACGTTACTCATAGCAACAAAAAAGGATTCTGAGTACTCGCACTCATCACTGGTTAATTCCTTATTGTGAAGTGTTTGATGTTTTCCGTTTAATCCAATCAAAAGACCAGATTTCATTTGTTTCTGTGAGTAAAAACTGTGCCGGTAAAAAATCCAGCGAACATGATTAATATTGTGTATTTCTGATGAGTGTACTGCAGCTATCTGACTGCTTGGCTCAGATCCACCTGGCTGAATACTCCCAGACCAACGGGACCCATTAAAATATCAAGTAGACCAACCGTACGGTGACACGGAATGCATGTTGGACTTGAAAATGAGGGGTGCTTCCTGCATGAGGTCACAGGTTTAGGTAGCCCCATACATAACTGCTTCATTGCCTGTCAAAGAACGTTGGAACGAGGGGGAAGAACTGACGGAGACGAGAAAATGTCTCTTAACCAGAAACAGATTCTCCATAAAATCCTGCTCCGAGCCGCGTCGCCGACTCCTACAGTGAAACTGAGTCTCTCGCTGGTCCACATGAACACCCTCATGTAAACGTTGAAGAGGGAAATGGTGGGAAACATGCGACTTTTGACCCCCCGGACAGGGTCACAGCCGGGCCAGCGGGGAGACCTCAGGGAGAGGGAACGTCGTGAAGACGATCAGCTCTGACAGCCCACTTCCTCTCCAGACAGGAAGTCAGGTGGATGACTGTGAGACAGACATTATCACCTGCCTTTAAAAGCACACGGTAGGAGCTGGACAAGATGAGAGAGCTTCACAGGAGCCATTAAGGGATCAGATTCCACATTAAATGAAAAGAAGTGCCTGCATGGGTTTTTTTTTTAGATGTTACATGTTTTTGGGTTAAAAGGAATTATATGACCTCATTCCTGCTTTTTACCTGCACCTTTATTGCACTGGGAGATGGGATTTGAGTTAAGAAGAAGAAGCTTTTTTCCTTTGATGAATGGCTGAGCTTTAAATGCTGCATTTTTGTGTGTGTGCTCATCAAAGCCTGTGAGGCATTAACTCAACCTGTGTCTCTGAGTGCAGAGTCCTGTCTAATATTTGATTTGGGTTTTTTTTTTTGGCTTACTAGATTTTTGTTGATAACATTGGTTTGATTAGAAATATGAGGATTGGAAATTCAAATTCGCCCTCCATTATGCAGAAACAATTCTATCCATATACGTATTTACCTCTGAGGGAAATACACACATCGTCATCGGAGAAGGAGGCACAAGGTTTGGATTAACAGACGATCACTGCCCACAGCACTTTTCAACCGTTCAGCCGGACCAGCCGGACCGCCCCGGGACCACATGGGAGAAGTTAGCCTTGAAGGCTTTCTTCCAGAGACGTTATTGTAACGCGTGTTAAACATTGTGAAAGGGTATATTTTGAACCCAAACCATGATGTTTTCCTAAACGTAAGTGTTTTTGTTGTGTAAACCTCATGAAGTATTTGTGGTGCCTAAACCCAAACCAAAGTGCGACCAAAACAATAAAATAATTGCTGAAAAAAGGGGAAAACAAGAGTCATTTATGGGATTTGAACCCTGGTTTTCCAGGTGCAAGCCCTGAATACAACCCACTCAATAAAGGCCATGTTGGCTTTCTATGAGTTGTGACTATCTACAGTATAATATATGCTTTCTGACAGACGATGCTTTGTCTGCTGGAAAGAAAGCCTTCAAGGCTAACTTCTCCCATCTGCATAGAGACAAAATACCACTCACATTCACACCTATAGGCCATTTAGAGTCACCAATTAACACCCAGAGGGAACCCACGCAGACATGGAATCGAACCCAGGACCTTCTTCCTGTGAGCTGACCGTGCTAACCACTGCACCACCGTGCTTCCCGCCTGGTCCATCAGAGACTGTTGTGCCCACGTCTTCACAGAGACTCGTCTCCACCACAGCGCAAAGAAGACTACACACTTCATTTCCATGTTGTACACACAAATACATTTCCTTGATAACTTCATATAGTTTTTTTCAGGATGATATCAACACTCAGTTTCATTTTTTTTTTGTTAAACGATTTGATCGTTTGGAGCGTTGCTCACACTATGAACGTAGCCATGAGACTGAATTCAGAGATTAGTTTGTTTCGCTGAAACAGTGACAGAGGTTCGGTGCAGCTTCCTGACATGATAAACACCTAAATCTGCTTTACTCCCTTCACTGTTCAGACTATATTTGCTTCACCAGTTGCAGTGAGAAAGTCTGCAACCTCTGAGTCCATTAAGCTCTACAGTAGCAATGCCACTGATAATGGATGTATATCTGGCCCAAGGCTAAATCGACTTTGCCAATATACTGCTATCTGCTGTAGCAGACTGTGTAGAAGGTCCGCAGTACATATTAGTGATTTACTGGGCTATTTACAATGCTCTCACAGCCCCACCATCCCTCACATTGTAACTCAAAACTACATTACAGTTTCAGCCGCCTGCTTATCTGAAGTCATAATGAAAGTTTGGGTTGGTTCCATTTAGATGGACTATCATTTCTCCCCAGAAAAAAAAACAAACAAATTCAGTTTGCTCGAAGGGATTTTTTCTTTTTAAATGAACGATGTTAGATAAGGAGTTAAGCTGTGTGATGAATGAAGCAGCTTCCTGACAACTGAACACAGACATGCACATCACGTGTGCACACACACTTCACACACTATAAAATTATGTTAAAGCACAAAGTGTGATCCAGATATGACCTCTCTTATGATCCAGTCTTTGATTACGTCTTAGTCACTACAAAGTATGTTTGAGCTGTTTAATGAAGGTGTAATACAACAAATCAAAGTGGACAATAATAATTAGTGAGTGGTGGAATAACAAGCAGAAGCTTTTAAGTCTGATTCAAGACAACCATTATTTGCATGTGACCAAAATCCTGCATGATGCTATGTGTGTCATAATATTTTATGATGTCATCACCTTGAAATAATGAAAAAATCCTCAAACAAACTCCTCAATTTGAATAAATGTGTTTGTCGCATGGAGCGCCAAGCAAATGCAAATAGTTTGGTAATATGACCTTTTCTGGAACCGCTTAGGCTTAGCTGAAATCTATATTTTTGTTATTGTGGTTATATAAATGCAGCCTAATGAAAGGGATTGCTGCTAGATCACCCCGACTGGTGCATGCCTCCCTGTGTGAGCAGCAAGTGAAACTGAAACTGGTTCTGAAAACGGCAGCAGAATATTTCTTTAGATAAAAGCATGTTAATTTTGGAGATTGTTGTATCTTTTGGACTTCACAACGCTCTGGAGTTATTGAATAACACATTAATACATTCATTATATGCATGAAATTTCAATAATCAACATTAAATCTAAGATTAAATGGATCTGTAATGTTAGGATCGGTAAAAATAAACATCAGGACACAAAATTTTAATTCTAATGTAAATGAAAATTGAGTTGGCAACCACAGAACCTCCTATTGTAATTACAGATATGAATTCAAAATAGGACACACACCAATGCATGCACGTAACGTACACACACCTGCAAGACGCATCTCGGAAGCACAAACACACAGCGTACCCACAGCTTCTGAACATGCACGTGTGCATGCACACCGACACATGCACAGAAACTCAGTAACAGTGAAAACAGCCTGCAGAGTGAACGTCACGCTCGCTCCCAGGTGAATGGATGTGCATTTCTCCGTACCAAATGGCTTCTTTGATATGCTTTGACAGTGTGGAATAAAATGTGACGCCCTCAATTTAACTTTTCGCTAGACTTGGAAAAGTTCAAACCCAAACAATTCAAGCGACGCCTTGGCGAGTCAGACGGACCTTTGTGTTGCCTGTTTGGTGCTTTTAGAGTTCAGATATGAGGAACACTCTTTCACTGCTGCAGTGACTTTGTTCAGTTCCTGATTTGGGTTTTCTGAAAAGTTAAAAGTCCGTTTTCTTCACAGTGTTCTCTCTGTGATCTCCGTCATGGCAACAATTTGTGTAAAAAAACAAAACAAAACTCTCTGTGGCTTGGCTTTATACTTCAGTATAAATGATTGTATTGTATTAAATGATTGTAATTGTTGCTGTTAAGAGTTACGTGCGTATTTTAGTTTGCTTTCACACCTGAAAGAATGTTCAGCTACATGGTTTACTTCTGGTTGGACTAAAGATCTTAACATGACCCCCCTACGTGGGCTGCTTCTCCCACTACTGATGTCAGTGTTTGTTCAGTTCACTCACTGGTTCAAACTGGTGGGCAGCCTTCTATCATGGTTTGAATGAATGGAGGAAAATGAATGAACAGCTTCTTTATCTTCAGGTGGCGTTGCTCTCCCGTCCTCTCATGTCCTCTCTCTCTCTCATCCTCCATGAAAATACCTGCAAAGTGGCTCATTTCGGTTCATTTTTCCTTTTTCCATTTATGATGGCAACCTGCTGTAACTTCCTGTAATTGGTCCGAAAGTCAGAAAAATGTTTTTGCTCTCGACATGAAACGAACCACGGACCCGAGACCACCTCCTTTAGTTGGACTAAAGTCCGGCTTTTTGGTCCGGGGAGGTTTCATACCGGTGATGTTGGTTCGGATCAAACTGGAAAGTCTGGACCAAATGAGATGGGTGTGAAAGCACCTTTAATCAAGTAAATTATTGATCTGACTGCAGTGAATAGATGTAGCATGTTTTTTTTTTTACATTCATAACTAGAACGGCACTCAGTAGAGCGCAGACCTCCGCCAAGGCCCAACAGCCCAACATCCATGCATTATTCCCTGGATGATGCATGGATCCACACCTAAATTTAATGGGTTCTTCCTTGGCCCATGCCCCATCCTTCCACCAAGTTACAGGCAAATGGGTTCAGTAGTTTTTGTGTAATCCTGCTGAAAGACAAACAAACGGCACTGAAAACAGAACCTCCTTGGTGGAGGTAATAACTGTGGAATAATCTCAGTGCACAAGAAGAGCAAAGAGAAAGTGCAGAGAAAAAGCTCAAACTGCTGAATTCCTCTGTGGCTTTCTAAAGTTTGTTTTCCATTAGATTTCTTTAGACTTCTAAGAATTAAGGATCTGTCACGTGGCATTTTGATGTTTCCTTGCTGAACTTTAATATTTCCCAGCCAAGAGTTTTTACGAACTTCAACACCAAACAACATTTGAAATGTCAAAGAGTCTTTTGGAGTCACTTCCTGAGTTTGCAGCCAGCGAAGGAGACAAGAGGGGAAGCACGCAGGTTTACACAACTTCTTTTACTGGTACAGACACGTGTGTGTGTGTGTGTGTGTGTGTGTGTGTGTGTGTGTGTGTGTGTGTGTGTGTGTGTGTGTGTGTGTGTGT
>JBBPCS010072372.1:0-16073 GCA_037974645.1 Hollardia meadi
GTGTGTGTGTGTGTGTGTGTGTGTGTGTGTGTGTGTGTGTGTGTGTGTGTGTGTGTGTGTGTGTGTGTGATGTTTTGGAATTCCTTATTGCATTTTTTACATGACATGTACAGTATATTGGAAACATAATGTAGGAAATAAGCCTTGAAAAATACAAGGTAAAAGTGGAGGTTTGAATGTGCTGCTTTTAGACATGTGTTGTTTTTTTCTTATTGTTTAAAAATGTTACATTATATCATTATTATCACATGCAGAATATATAAATGTATGAATATTCATTATATTTTTCCAATTTAAAAGAAAAGAAATTAAACTGTGAACCATAAGAAATATATGGGTAGTATTTCTCCTTGCATTTGTAAAACATTAATACTCTACATATTTACAGCATAAAGGGTTTGCCCTTTATTTTACGCCCACTTTAATGGGCCTTTTATTTATTTACTTCACCAGCTTCTTCTGTAAATAACAATTTGTACCAAATTGACATGTCTGGTAAAATGAATACTACATTTCGGACATCTTAGAATAATTTTTAGATTTTTATTACAGTCAGTCTGGAAACCACTGTTTAAGGGGATACATCTGCTCCAGACATGTTTAAAGCCATAAAAAAATACTCTGCTTGGACTGATTTTCTCCTTAAAATTCTTTTTAAATATTGTTCATTTCAAAAGTTGAACTACTGACACAAGAGGTGTCCTATTTAACTGAAGTTTCCACGTCACACTTGCGCAAGTTACATATTGTCTGTGGTTGGCTTCCAAACTAGTTGTGATGTCACTCGGGTTGTCAAAAATATCGAGGTATTGGTACTTTTTAGATACCACGTGTTTAAAACTATGCAATATCTGCATTTGATGGTATCGAAAGTGCCAAAGCTTTTCATTCATCCTCGACAGCACACTGGAGCCTCACTGTGTCGGAGTACTTGTTCAAACTGACCATTAAAATAGCAGGGGGGGTCTTTAGGGGGCCGTCTGACCGATAGATAAATCAGCGACATGATGTCACACCTGCTGTCAAACCATTAAAACCGTGGCCATCACCTCTCACAACAGAAGAGTCTTATAAATACAGTGAGGACAGACAGGCGGACGCATCACGACCCACTGAGAGATGGTGAAAACTATATGCCCCCCCCCCGGTGTGAAAAACACACTGTGGATGTCTAAGACGGCAGAAGTTGCTGTGTGCTTGTGTGCGTTTGTGCCGCCTGAGGGCTTCTCGCCTGACTTCACCTTTTGTCGAGTAGTTAATGAGGAGGAAGTTTCAAACAGATTTCACACTGTAAGCGTGCGGTAATTACAAAATGAGAATATGAACGTGTCCTCACTTGCTTTAAAGTTATAAACTGCTCGTCACAAACGCTACACCCTGTGTTTTTGAAAGAAAACAAAACAAGGTCACATGGTTTGATTTGCACTTGGAGAAAGAGAAGTAAAGGCAGACATGTTGAGTTCATAGAGGACATTTATCTCCCAGCTGTACTCATTAGCTACCTATCAGATTAAGATTTTACAAACCTATAATGAGCATATAAAATACAATGCATTGTCATACAGTGAATTAAACCAAGGGTTCTCAACCTTTTGTAACATGAGGCCCATTTCCATCTTCCCAAGTTAAAGACAGGAAAATACTAACGTGACCAAAAAACTAGCTAGCAGACGTTAGCTAGTCGCGGGAGAAGACGTTTGTCTGGTGATTTTAAAATGTATCTGGTCAGCGAAATTACGCATTTTAGTATGCCATTTTTTTATTTCCGTGAATTCTTGAGCACCTTTAGATTTAAAAATATTATTTTTTTATTACAAAGTACAATAATAGTAACCTAACCCCCCACTAGATAATGCTCTGACGCCTGGTTGAGAATAGCTGAATTAAACCACCACACACATTTGCCACCTACAACATTAAAATGACATTATTATCCAGTAGTATCGTATACATATAATAACACATACTGGGTAATTTTGATTTTATAATTTAAGAAAATATTGCGAATAACAAATCAAATTTTGACTGCAGGACTTTTACTGGTAATCGACTATATTTTACACTGCGGTGTTGTGACTTTCAATGGACAAAAGAGTTCAGTTCCAGTTCACATCAGCTCATTTGCTTTTTTAGAGGCATCCAAGCTCAAAACTGGACATCTCAACAGATGCACCTGAAGACAAGTGTGGCTAGAGACAAGTGTGTTTTGCATACGAAGGGAGATGGATTCAGCACACCTGTGTCACAAACTATCTCCTATCGCAAGTATAAACATGAAAATAGTAGGGATCCACTGATCTGCTTTTTTCAGGGCTGATACTGATACTGAGTCCAACAACTGATATACATTTGCAGTAAAAATAAAAAATTTTGCGTCAAAGTTTAGAACAACCACTGATGGCATGTACAGTAACTAAGTACAATTTACTTGAGTACCTTACTTGAGTGTTTCCATTTTCTGCAACATTATACTTCCACTCCACTACATTTATTTGATAACTTGAGTTACTTGTTACTTTGCAGATTAAGATTATTAATATAAAATATAAATCTAACATTGTGAACAATTATTTTTTAAATAAATTTATTTTATAGGCAATCAGACAGAAGAAAAAAAAAAAAAGAAAAACCCTGAATATTGGATCTGATCATCGACCAGGCTGATACGACTAATGATTATTTTCATTATCGATTCATGTGCAGATTACTTTCTCTTGTTTGGTCAATAAAATGTCAGTTATATATCCTATATATCTCCTAAAACCCTAAAGATACTCAGTCTACTAGCACATCAAAGAAAAACAACAAATCCTCAAGTGAGAAGCTGAAACCAGGGGATGTTTGGCATTTTTGCCAGATTAGTGTTTGATCAATTATCAAAATAATTGTCATTTTCTGCTGATTTGAATTTGTTTTTTGTTGTTGTTTTTTACATTTTGAGCATGGTAATATTTATAGCAGGGCTGTGTTGCATTATTGTTGTTTATCTTTCTGTTCTCTCACTGTATGACTGCTAAATTAGACCTATTAACAGGTGATATTTACTTGAGGTGACCAATTTTAGGCCCCAAATTACAGCCCTAACAGTGTCTGTTGTAACCATGACGTGCCCATGTGATAATGTGTTAATGAGTGCTTCTGAGACAATGATGTCTGTAGCTGCAGAATTTAGAGGGAAGAAGTCATGAAGTTAAGCCTGGTGGGTCTACATGACCGATAACACGTCTACTTCCTTGTACACATCAAAACATCAGCGCACACACACACACACACACACACATGGTGCACACAAGTGTGTGGAAGCAGCACTGAACTGATCTCAGTGTTCTCATAATAAGAGTCCATTTGCGTCTTAACATGGAGACGACCTTGAGGAATGCTGATGCTTTTTAAGTTTCTTTCATGAGCCAAAACTGAATTTCCCTGTGTAATTTATCAGGATGCAATGTGTCCTCATAAACACACACGTGCATATTGTTTATGCATGCATCCATGTCATATTTTTCAAGCAGAAGACAAAGAATACATTAAGTTTTGCACTCACTACTTCTGACCGTCCATCCCTGCAGGCGTTCTGGAAGCGAGCTTGTCTCTCCTCATGGGGCCGGTCCCTGAACCCAGTATATTTAATCTACAATGAAAACAAAACACAGTATTATACTCTGAGTGCACTTTTATGTTTGATTTAGGACAGAAAACACTAAAGCGATGGCCGTTTGACAGTGAAATGGTGATGCTCATTGCCAGCAGCAGGCTGTAATTTGAAGAGAAGCCACAGGAATTTTGATTTAAGGCAAGAGGCAACATTCTTTGTCTCTGCTCTTCATCAAGAAATAATAATTTTTTAAAAACCAAACAAATAGGGAAGGAGCAATAAGTAAAATTAGTTTTTAGATTAATTTGAGTATAAAATGGATAAACCAAATAAGAGAAAAATATATTTAAAAAAAAAAGAATAAAAGTAAAAATTCGAAAAAAAATAAATAAATAATTGCTTCATTGAGATCATAAAGCCAGAGATAAACGTGAAACAACTTTTGTATACCACCATTCTTCTGCTTTTGGGGTATTTGATTCAGCTGTACTCATGTATTGAGCTGAAGCTATTGAATTAAATAACCTGTACAGGTCTGTGAATCTACACACAACTCAACCCGCCAGCACGCCTTCCCTCCGCTAACGAGCCTTCTTCTCTGCCTTTATTTCCGCCGTCTCACAGAATGGATCCAGTATGTACACTCACCTCACACTCCCTGCTCAACTTGCGGAAAAACTCCTCATTCTCAAACTTGCTCCTCTGGTCCGGGACTACCCGCGGCATCTTCACCAACACTTTCCGGCCTCTTCAGACTCACTTTTCAGCCCTTTCTGGAAAACAAAAAAGATGATCCCGCGGAGTAAAAGTTAAGCTGCGTGTGTGTGTCTTTCCGTCTGTCCCTCACTCTGCCTCTCTTTCACTCACTTCTTCTCTTCCGTGTCTCTCTCTCTGTCTGTGTGTGTCTTTTTTTTTCTTCCCTGTGTGGAGCAATGTGCTCTCTGTGATTATGCCTCGACCGCGGCTCCTGCGCGCTCCGGGTCGCCTTTGGCTTCAAATGGCTCTTATTAAGTGACCCACCGCGATAGATAAAGCTCAGTTTGACCGTGTGGCTCTCTCTCCCTCCCCCTCTCTCCCTCCCTCTCTCTCTCTTTCTCTCTCTCTCTCTTGACGACTCCTGTGATCTGATGCAAGTGGCAACAAACGAGCGCTCTCTGTCTGCGTCTACCGTCTACCTGCAACTTTCAAGTGCTCCTCCCCAGTAGGCTCGCCGATTACTCGTGCGTCTCAAGAGATTTTTTTGTACACAAATAATGCATTGAGCACAATAGCCCTACAGCCTACAATTATATAGGCTAGTTAAAGTCATGAGCTGTTCTCTGGTGGCAGATGAGGAATTAAGCGTTTGGCACGTCGCCTCCTTTACATTTCTATCTACGTGCCATCATCAAAAAGTCGCAGTTGTTACTGCACGACTCAACAAAACAAATGTAAACACTACTTGTTGCTGTACCTTAAAAATAATGCGTTAATTTATGGCTCAAACTTAAATGGCACAAACAATGATAAGGAACATGTATCAACATACAAGGTAGCCTATCAGCACAAATAGCCGCATGATGTAATTCATGTTTCCGTCAGTTGTTGATACAGCTACAAAGCCTTAAATCAGTTTTTTCTTCTTCTTTGTAACGCTTTGGTTGGTTGCTCTGGCACGGCTGTCAAAGTTCAAAATTACGACAATTCCGCAGCACTTGAAGGCATCAACAGTCTACTTCCTGGCTCCGTCGAGTCGCTCCTGTGACAGTACACCCAAAATACCCCCCACCCCCCACCCCCCCATTCACAATAATAATAATACTACTACACACGCTACTCGGGGCTGCCACTGCGCATGCGTCTGGCAACTTTATAGAATCCTTATGTGCTTAAGTGAAAGAGGCAGGAAGCACTGAGAGGAGCAGTGTTTGTGTGTCGTTGATAAAGTAAATCCCTCAGTAATCCTAAAATCCCACAGAAATGTTGGTGGAGATTTGAGAAAGGTACACATGTTATGTTACTAGAGAAATGTGAGACGTGAATACAAATGGACGAGCAATGTGTTACTACTTAAACCTACTTTTAAAAGAGTGGATAAACTCTATTAGGCCTTCTGTGAAATACAAGTAATGGGATGTTTAATGAAAAAATTAATAGTCTGTTTCTAAAGGTAACAGCTCTCTAGAACAGTTTTCCACATGACGGTGAACTCTGTGACTGCTTTAAGAACACGTTCAGTCTTTTTATAGGCTGACTGACATTTTCAGGAATGTGCTCGGTTATACAAATAAAGTTCACTGCCTTCTTCATATTAATATTAGGTCTATTCAGTGATGGAAACTTGTAGCTACACAAGAACGAATCAATTTTGAGGTTCTTGTGTTTAATTCGGCTGTTTCCATTTAAAGGACAGGTACACAATTTTTAAAAAGTCTGTCTTCAGGTTTTAATGTCTGAGTTTGTCAGATCAAGTGGGAATCTTCCAAAGTTAGTCTGTCAAATATAACATTCTCTCCTCGTTTTTGCACTAAAAAGGCTGTAACATTAGGAGATATCCACTTGATTTGTCTAACTCAGTGTGCCGAAGACTCATATTAGCTTCAGCTAAACTTTAGAATTGATGGTTCAGTGTGCATATAGGCATATGAGTATTAAAGTTTTAAAGGAACAGTTCATCCCAAAATGAAAATTTAGCCATTATCTTCTCACCCTAATGCCGATAAAAAGCTGGCTGACATTTCCGGAGCTTCAAAGCAAAACAGCGTTGCAGCATACTCCTAAACAGCTAAAGAACAGGGACTTGTTTTAAACTTAAGTCTCCAGAAGTACTGAGATCTCAAATTGATTTGAAAAGACATTATTTACACCCTTTTTAAAGCCAAAATATGTACTGTGGAGCTAATGCTTTTAGCTTAGCGGCTACAAGAGCGACTAAGATAAATGCAAAGCTATTCTATACTTCACACATCTATTCCCCGAGTTATCTGACAGCTATACAACCTGCTACAAAGTTACCAGCTACTTTGCAGATTCACATTTTACTCACAAAATATATGATATCAGTTTGTAGAATATGATGCATATTCATAGATTAAACTACCCAACAGTTACATAAGTAGTAAGTAGTAGTATAAGTAAGTAGTTAAATAAGTTACATTGATGTTCCTTATGTTAATGCATTAATAATAATAATCCAATATAACATTGTTGCAGTAAAAAACACTCTGGAAGGGGCCATTCTGCATTATCTTTACTTCTGTAGGCTACTTTAGATACTTTAAGTAAATTTTGTTGATAACACTTCTGTAATTGATATCTTTATAACAATATTGCATAAAATGACAATGTGAAAGTGGTCGCTTTTAGTAGTGATGAACCAGAGAATGAATACAGAGAATTAATGCTTAAATCAGCAGCTCAACTTGGCTTTGCGATGAATTTCAGCTCATTGTTTAGCTGTCTGGCTCGAAACAATTTTTTTTTTGCCACAGCAGGCAGCTGTTTTCATGAAAAAGCTCTAAAAACTTCTCTGCACCAAACAGTCCACAGGTTAGCAACTAGCTGCTGGTAGTGGAGCATTTAGCAGCTAGAGCCAGAGATTTCCCCAAGGAGCTGGTGGAGACCAAAAACAGAGCTAAAGGAGATAATTTTCTTACACTAATTGGTAACAGTATCAACAGTTTTGGATTAAGTAAAGAATCCGAGTACTTCTTCCACCACTGTCATCGTAAGTCATCAGGACCTTTTTCAGAGCATACCTTTTGACTTAGCAGGAAAAGCAAAGGTGTCACATTAATACCAACTGCATGCCGTTTAGGTGAGCTATTTCCAGGGCTTTGGTATTTTGCGTAGCCTACTGGCTCAGTGGTATGGCTTACTGGGACACTAAATGGAAATGGCAATAGAAATTTGTTTCATCTGTGCTTTGCCTTTCTATGATGTATGAGATACCAAACATCATAGGCTAGAGGGCTTCAGGGTAGCAATACATAGCGATAAACACACACACACACACACACACACACACACTCAGAGACAGACAGTAAAAATATATAACCACAGCCGAGACATATTGGCACTTGCAACATAATGAGGAATGAATGTACAGGCGGATACAAACACACCCCTGAAATGTAGCACAGCTACACAACACAACAACACACACACACACACACACACACACACACATAGAGTAAATATAACTATTAGACTCCCAAGGGAGTTTCATAATCAACCACACAGGTCTTAATTAAACTATGAACAAGAACCTGCAGGAAAGTGTGTGTGTGTGTGTGTGTGTGTGTGTGTAGAAAAACTATTTAGTGAAATGTATGCTTGTATCAAAGATGAAAGACGGCAAAAGAGACAAAGTGAAACACATGTAACTATGCTTTAATAACAGAAACACTAACAAGAGGCTTGAGGAAGTGATTACAGTAATATCATAATTTCCATAAGAATACTGGGAATGTGCTGCACGCTATTTTTGTTAGTGTCTCTAACAAAAATGTTTTCTTCCTACTTCTGGTGCATATGTCCAGGCTAAAAGGCTAAATGTTTTAATCATGACTCCTCAGGGTTTTAGTGGTGGATAGGAGGCCTCAGGCTACAGCATATGCTCTAAATCCTCCTTATGAAAAGAAACACTCCTTTTATGACACCCTTGTCATTGATTTCTACCAAACTCTCCGAGTAAATAGGCCTGAGTATGACACACACACACGCACACAGAGCTCTCCACTTTACTGCCTCAAACTGTCCATTTGTGTGTGTGTTAGCTGCAGGCCAAACAGTGCGTGAGTGATTAACAGCAGTAGCTGGTGATGCAGTAAAAGGTTCATTAATTAATCAGATAATCTGTGGTCTGACATGCAGTCTGGTCTCATCTTCACACAGCACACTGAGCTTTGTCTTAAAGTTCTGCTCTAGTGCTTACTGTCTTGTCAAATGCGAAATTACGTTTTAGACAGACTTTTTCTAGCTTAGTCTAGCTTAAATTCCATTTTCATTTTCATGCTCCCTGTACTCTTTGCTGTAGTTATCTTTGGCTGTAGCTTTAACTATCTGTTAGCTCAGTTAACAGGCTAGTGGCCTTAGAGCTCACTGAAGTCTGCCAGGACTTAATTGATCACCAGGGGGAGTCACCACAGGCAACGGGGCTCAACTCAACCAGACACCACAGCCTCCCAGTGAATATGACTAGGCACCAGACTGGGACTGGACCAGCAGTGGTCCGTCTGATGACAAGAGATAGAGTAGGAGTTGATTTACAGCAACAGGACTAAGCTATGACTTTGGGGACGACATGACAAGGCAGCTAGGATAGGAATTTTTTTAGGCAAATAAATTATACTCAGAATACAAGTGTAGGGAGGTGGAGAGAGTCTGTAACCATAACTGTACAAAAGCATACAAAAAGAGCAATTACACTTTATGAATAGTGAAAAGGCAACCAGATGAACTCCTAATTCAAAGATCCATAAGGATCAACATCTGCGCTGGATTATTTACACAATATTTTCATATGTGTATTATCAAAACGATATCAAATTTTCAATATTCTTATATCCAGACACCTCTAATTCAGAGCTGTATTTGTAGTTAAATGTCAGTCTAGTCTAGTGTTGTTTAGTTTTACTGTTGTGTGATATGATAATCAGTGTTGGGGAGGCTACTTTGAAAGCATAGCTTTGCAAGCTACCAATTACTTTGCACTGGTTTCCTAAAGCTACTCATAAAAAGTAGTTCAAACTACTTTGTAAAAATGATTAAATTTACAATATACACATGAAAAAATTCTAAGAAAATATAATACAAAAAATGCCACCAATTTAGTTAGTGACCACTTGTTCACAGGTCACACATAAAAAAGTAACTAATTGAGTCACAATGCAAATATGAATGTAGTTGAACTACCAGAAAGCTACTGCAAAATGTGCTTCAGCTACTTCACTACTCCCCAACACTAATGATGATGTACCTGGATTTGTTTTGATTAACAAATACATCTGGACTGGTCATTTTATCCGTAAACAGTTAATTTTTCAGAAAATGTATTATATTCTAAAAAATATATATATTTACAGTTGATCAATTTTATCCATATGCAAACTTTTATTTAGTTTTGTCAGGTACAGTTCAATGAAGTTAGGTTTCATCTTGGTCGGTATAGTCTGGTCTGGTGCATTGACACTTCAGAATGTAACTGTTGCCACATGGCGTGGAGGAAAGGATGTCGAGCAGCAGCAGTCTCCAGAGTTCTGATGTAAATCATGGCCGTAAATTAGTTTTATCGTCCACTTGTTGAGAGTAGGGCTGCAGTTTTCCTTTGTAAAACAAAACTGAAGGACAATTTACTGCGTTTTGTGGAAATTCATATCATGTAATTCCTGCCACCTGGCTTGTAATCTTGGAACATTTTGTCTGTCTATAAAAGAATAATTTAGGTTATAAAACAGAAAAACTCATCACCAAATCCTAACTCAACTCAGTTGATGCTGTATATATACAGATGCATTTCTGTACAACCCTGCAGCATTTCTTTGCTCAGAATGGAGTACGCACAGTTAGCATGATTGGTCCAAGTACAGTGGGCATCACAAGAATCACAGGAAGTCCCCTCTCCCATTAGCACTAGCTTCTCAAAGTACAGCTTAGTTACACTTAACCAGTGCCAGCTAAATGTTTAAAATATCCTGGCAACATTTCAACTCAACATTCTCTGACTCATCCTGAATTTGTGGCTTCTACATTTATTGTAAATCAAAGAGCAAATCCACTGCAGCCTCTTATGCCCGGATCAGACTACTCGAATTCAGCCCGATTTTGACCCGATTGCATCACCGCTGACCATCGTCCAGCAGCGTGCCCGAATATGAACGTCGGCAGTGACAAACAGTCTTGTAGTGTGACATAATCAATGAACAGCGACGTGGTACCTGGGACGCCCCACGACCCCCACTCGTCTTAAGTGTAAAAGTCTAGCATGTCAGAATTTTTTTGTATTTGACACCCCTGACGATGGTCAACACATGTTCTTGACGCTGACCAATAGGATGAGAGAGAATGCTCTCTGGCGCACATAGTAAACAAACATGGCGAAGAGCTGTTGCTGTCAGGTGGAACAGCGACATGGAGGAAATGATCGTTGAGCTGTGGCAGCAACACCCCTGCCGTTTTGCCGTTTTGTCAAGGGAGTACCATGACCAATGCAAAACCTATGACCTATGAACTCGCACACGGTCGCGAAGACAGCAGATGACGTGATGACGACGGCATAATTGTAGTGTTGCCACTGTGCCGGCCAAGACACAACAAGAATTTATAGCAGTATGATCGCCAAATCTGACATGGTGACCATCGTGAAAGACAAAATTATCGTAGAGTCTGTTCCGGGCATTAAATGATGTGAAGATTTGCAGTGTCTGTGTCAGTAATATAACATTAATGATGGATTACTGCACAGGAAGCTTGTTAGATTTCTTTTGCTAATGTTTTCCAAGATGATGACTTTGGACCAATACTGGCACATTGGGGGACTGAATGGCCCCTTATCTCATCCATTAGTTATGGGCTAGTTATAGTAAATCGACTTTGTCAAAGAAATCCAAACTTCATATTGTTGCTACCAGGTGACAAACCAATCTAATGATGTGGCTCTAGGGATGGCAAAGTTGGATAGTCAGTGTGCTGTGTTGCACTGAAATATCTAAAAACATATTAGATTAATTTTAACAGGGCTGACAACCCTCAAGCATTGATCGTTAGACTCACGCTCTTACGCCATACATGCCTTTTCTCACGCTAACTTTCACCTTGGCTTCCTCCAAAGTAGTTGTTTACAAGTTTAGATCATTGACGTAAATAAAGATGGATGCATCTCCACTTCCTCCCACTGTACGAAAGTGAAGCCAAAATATCCCGGATACAAGTGCTGCCATCTTGTGCTAGTGACATCATTCGGAGCCACAGACTGCGTAGTAACGGCCGAGCAGCTGAACCGCGGTATCAAATTCCCACACATACACCCACCCGCCCAATAGCGAGCGGGGCCCAGCTGTCAATCATGACGTTTCACCCTGTTTTTATAGCATCAAATAACTAATTAAAACCAAACTGATCAGAAAAATGAACGCTTGCATGCAACAATGCAACAATGCGTATCTGCTTTGGCGCGTCATAGAGCAGCAACTTTCATTTAGGGCTAGAAGCAAATATTCACAGACGTCTGAAAACAGCGCACAGTGCAGCAGACTCTGTTTCTTAAGTACATCAGAGAACCGTGCTGATACAGAGCTGACAGAAAGCAGTAAGCCTAGTCTACACGTACACGGGTATTTTTTAAAACAGGCTTTTTCCGCCTCCGTTTAAAAAAAAAATCCCGTCCACACAAGCACTGTTTTGAAAAATATCTCTGTCCACATTTAAACGCAAAACACATTGTCAAGCGCTGTCAAGAGCATGCCATCAAGTGGTGATATAACCCTAACCATATAGCCATGTTGGCCAATCAGAAGCCTGAAAAAAAGTTATGACTGGTTCCGGTAAGCTAACAACAATGGCGCATCTAGGAAGGAGTGTGTTTGTGTTGAATGTAGCAGCGACGTCCAAAGCACACTCTGACGCCTCTGTTCCTCTACATAGAGGAAGAGTAACTGTGTGTGTAGGCTACTGTAATCATGTAAAAAGTCAGAATAGCAACGTTAAAATCAACAGTATTTTGGCTACCGCTCCGCCTTTGCAGAAAATCGCCTCATGTAAACAACATAGACACGGCGCACAGTCTGACGTAAAACAAAGGAGATAAAGGCGCACACTCTGACACTGCAAGACAAAAATTCAGTTTTCCCCGTCTCAATATCAACACTGAAACAGAAAAAATTCTGAAAATCTTCACCCTGGAAGGAGTTTTGCAAAAGCTCCGTTTTCAGTGACCTAAAACGCAGTTTCGCGTAAAAAAAGCTATGTTTTCAAAAATACCTGTGTACGTGTGGACAATGCCTAAGTGTGTCTATTTTGTTAAAGGGGCAACTTGTAAAATTAGGGCCAGAATTTGAAGGTATCTCCTATCTGCTGTATTTATCTTGGGCTGTAATTATTAAGACCGTTAGCTCAGTTAGCAGTGGAGCTATTGGCATTACTGCTGACTGAAATCTGCCCAGATCATGACCTCGATCAAAAGGGTGAGTCACAGTGACAACAGAGCTCAGCTCAACCGGGCTCAGTTGTATTTTTCTGTTTAGTAAAGAAAATAGATGTAAGAATATTTCCTTTCTTGTTTTTTTTAGCTATCAGACTAAGTGCGAAGAGCTTGTGAAACAGCATACTAATTTAAGTAGATATCTCTACAACACTATATATATAGACATCTTTGATCAAACGCCAACACTGTTGTTTCTTGTCATAATGCAAATCTTTAAGCTAACGGTGAGCATTTACTATAACATGTCATATTCACTGATGTAGCATGATGAAGAGACAGAAGAGCAGAGACCAAATTATGCACATATTGTCTTCATGTGATAGACCTGGATGTGGGGGCTCACACTGACCCGTGGCTCTCTCTAATGATAAGTGGGACTTGGGACATCATGTTGACACTCTTTATATTTACTTTTTGACCTCACATGCACATAATTTGCTGATTCATTTGTCAAACCATAAAACAATGTAGGAGGCAAGCAAAAAATGTAATTTAAAAAAAATCTTTACTGATTGGTGTACCTAATATTAGTGTAATATTTTGTGATCACACTTCAGAGATACAGACTGGAAATATTGTCCTGGTCTAGCAGGTTATCTTATCATCATGATTCATCACAAACTATAGGTGTCTGTTCACTTCTTTACCCGAGGAAGACCCTCTGTGATGAATTAATTACAGTCATCATATACACATCAAATAAAAGACTTGGGGAGGAGGCTGCTTGGTTTTGCAAAGTAAAACTACTTCTGCTTGAGTACAGTTTTTGACTTCTATAAGTACCTGACTATGTTGTTGTAGGCCGACAATTGATAGTCAAAAAAGCAAGTCAAACGTCGGCAGCCCTGATTTTGATTAAACTTTGCGGGTATTCGTGTTTCCTACAGGATGAATAGCAATAACTTTGGTGATCCCAACATTTCATTCAGCACCATCATGAGGTCAAAATTTCAAGCTGTCCGATTGAGTTTATGACCAAATAGCCTTTGTGTTTAGTGCTATTTAGCAAATGTTAACATGCTAATGGTGAACATGTGGTGAGCATTATAGCTGCTAAACATCAGAATGTTAGCATTGTTCGGCGTCACAGAGATGCTACCATGTTGTAGACTCAATGTCTGAATGTTGTTCATGTGTTTAGGAGTCTGAATGCGGCCAGACTACTAAACATATGAACTGGTTTTATAAACTACATTTTGACTGGTCATTACCATTTTATTTTATTTATTGACCCTTTTAGCTACTAAATATTTATTATATATTTATCTATTTAACTATTTATCTATTTATTGTGCCTTGCACTGTCTTGTATATATTTTTGTGTCTGGTGTTTTTAAGCGAAACATTGTTTCGTTTTTATGTGTGGAAGTGCATAAAAATGACCAATAAAGGATCATCATTAACCCACATTTTTATTTATCCCTGTTGTAAGCCCTCTTGTTATTGCACTCAGACTCAACTGTGAAATTTATTTTCTTGAGTTTTGTTCATTTTGTCTCCTTTTGTCAAATTTGTGGCTTTCAGGACAATGAATGTACACGACACACTACTTTAAGGTTGGATAGATTTAATTAATTAATTGTTATTTTGTTTATTCATCAAGAAAAAAATGCCCTATATTCACTGTTTCCTGCTTCTCAAATTGATGGGCTTGGCTGCTTTTTATCTCTTTTACATAATTGTGAAAGAATATCTTTGGATTTTGGACTGTTGGTCAGACAAAACAAGTTATTAAAGACATCAAATCGGACTCTGGGAAGTAGTCATGGGCCCTTTTCACCGTGTCTTGACTAAATTATTGAATTATTCATCAATAATGAAAAACAGTCATTGGTTGAAGTCATAGTTTTGTCTTTTTTGTTTTAATTTAAAAACTGCACTGAAAAATTAGAAAGAAAAGGGGCATTATATATATATATAAGTTTAAGGAACAGTTCATCCAAAAATGAAAATTCAGTTGTTTTCTTTACATTTTAAAACAAGTCTCCTGCTTCTTCAGTTGTTTAGGAGCTGCAACACTGTTTTGTTGTGCAGCTCCAGAAAAGTTTTGTGGACGAAGAAACTTCACCAGACCTTCCATCTCCATGGGGGTGAGTAGATAATGACTGAATTTTCATTTTAGGTGAATCCCTCAAGTTAAATTCAAACACTCAGTTCACCATTTGGGGCAAAATTACACCTAATATCATCAGCAAATAAGTTTGGCTGACTGGTGAACAAATAAAGCAAACCCTATATTTTATTGTATTTTACCTCTTGTGTACATGAAGTGGCTACAAAGGTTCAGTGAGACATGAAGTCAAACCTGTGGCAGACTAAAAAGAAGAGAAAATTTGTCCTATATCACACATCATATAGATTTGTCCCTCTTCATTGTTATTCAAAGACCCATACAGAAGTATCTTGGCTTTGTTTGCTGGTTTAGAAGATGCTGCTGCTGCTGCTGCTGTGGAAGTGGCCTAATGCATATTTAAAACGCATCAATAACACATGAAGACAGAAAAGCTAATGATGCTGCAGTGACACACAGCTGACTGGAGACAGTGTGCGCTCTTTTGTGTTCTCATGTTTTGCGTTCTTGACTCATCTCCTTGATGTGTGTGCAAAAAGAAATTTGAGCGGGAATAGCGATCTTTTTGTACGCGGCTACCTGGCTGTTATCGGCTCCTCTTCAATAATGTTCAAACACGCTGTGTTGCTGATATTAGATGTTTGCAAGTTTCTCGACTGTCTCTAATTCTGACAAAGAAAACCAAGACTGGAAACCGCCATCTGACTTTGTCTACACAACAGTTTCTGCTCTCACTGCGAAAGGTGCAATACATCATGGATGAGGGAAGGGTATTTCAAAAAGATTGTCAAGACAACATCTTATGCTGCCACATAATCTATTTTTCTTAGCCTCAAAGCATTTTTATTGCACATTTTGGCTAAATGTGGAAGCTACTAACATTCAGCCTTCCCGTGCTGTTAATGAAGCAGCAAACAATCTCTCCTGTCTGTTATGAGGAGTGTTGGGGGTCAATGAAAAGTCAGCGGGGTCAGTGGACCCTTAGACAGCAGCTAGAGGTAATAGCTCTCTTTTGGATTAAATGACCATCAGCAACAGACAGGATTACCGGGTGGCTCCATAAAGAGAGCTGCACGTGGCCTCGCTGTGAACCAGCTCTCCCAGTCTGCTTACATCAGCGACTGAGAATCAACCTCCTTCCTCAGCCAGACACCCCTGCATCCCTAACTGTGATACCCAACACACACGTGTACACACACACACACACACACACGCACGCACGCACG
>JBBPCS010072373.1:0-16072 GCA_037974645.1 Hollardia meadi
GTGCATGAGCTTCTTTTTATTTTATTTGTCATGCGGGTGGGGGTGCAGGGGTCTCTGATGTTTTAATCTTTCATTTTATTTTGTATATGTTTTAATGTTGGAAAGCACTTTGTGCTTAAGCTTGAAAAGTGCTATATAAATAAATTATTATTATTATTATTATTATTATTATTATTATTATTATTTATAATAATAATAATAATTATCCCATCTGCACTTTTAAAATTGGTAAATTTGGTTGGTACACACCATGGTGACATGCAAATACACACAATAATATCCCTCAGTTATAAAATGGCAAATTATTGTCATGGAAACTGGCTCACAGAAATTGAACTGTGTGCTGAGTTTGATGGCAGCGGCAGTGTGTATACTGTTCTTACACTGTACACAGAGGTACATAGAGAAGAGAGGTTTACTTCAGTAAACCTATATACATTGTGGCCAGCTACACTAACGCTGATAGAACATTGACACAATAAAATGTAAAATTTAGAAATACTCTTGCTTTTCTTCGTCTTCTACTTCTTGGGTTGCGGATGGACAATGACACCAGGTCATTGTGTTAAAGAATGATCTGAATCAGAAGGCGAGGATTTCAACACTGATCACATGTATTGTAAACCTGGTCTTTTGCTCGCTTTAGGTCAAAAACGTAAGATTGGGGGTACAAGCAGTAAGGAGTGGGAAGGAGTTGCTCCTTCATGTTGAACATCCACATACATTTAGGATGGTTTGAATAAATAATTAAGATATCTCTTAAGCCTAATGGCTGCGGAGCCATAACTGTCTTAAATAATAGATCCCGTTGAAGTAGCACGAGTGTATATTGCATATTAAGTGTATATTGAGTGTATATTGTTTAACTGTCACTGTATGTCATTATTGTATGAGTGCTGCCTGTTGCCTAATGTACAGTGCTGTGGAAACGAATGTCCCCTAGGGGGACAATAAAGTCTAAAGTCTTGGACACCTTCCTTTGGAGGTCTTTTCAGGCTGGACTGGTCTGAAAAAGCATTGATATTCAGAGGGGGGATCGTTTGAGAACGCCCATAGTCTCTGCAACCAGTGTGTGTGTGTGTAAATGCAAGGGCTAACTCTTGAGTCAGACACTGGGGGGACCAATTTGGTATTGGGTTGGTAGACTTATCTGGTACTTCTATCTAGTTAAAATTTTAAAAAAAGTCCTGATATGTCTGAATGGAGCTCAGGATTCGTCCATAAGGGCTTCATTATGACAAACAATTCCACCATATAAACCTGGCATCTGTGTGTGACAACTGACCTGTGTAGAAGAACATGTAAGGGATATTGCCTGACTTTGTGGAGGCAACCTCTGCATCATTCATTCATTCCTGATCATGGACACATGCAGGGCATCATCCTGATTATACCATGGTCACTTACCAAAAAAAATACCATGTAAGACAATTTAAAGTTTTTCAGAAGCAATAATTCCATTTTCCTGGTAACATTTGAAGGTTTGACCAATACCTGGAACATTCATTACCATCCCACAAGGATCCTGTGCAATGAAACCACTGTTCACTACTCCAGTAAATAGGACAAACCTTAGATACGACTTCGCTCATAGAATCCTTTGGCTCAGCTATGAGCCAGAAAGCTAATGATAGATGCTAGCAAGCTTCAAAGTCAATAACACTATGTCCTGTTGACAAATAGTAAATATAATTTGACAGTATTTTTAACAACACTATCTATCAGCCATGCCCAAATCAACATCAAGATTTTCACCAACAAATGATAGGCCATGTGTACTGTCAGCCGCAGCCGAAGTACAGAGTTGGACAGCCCATGGGATGTGAGATGATTTATTATGTAATAGCCAACAAAGTATCAGTAAGTTCAGAGGGGCAGTGTAGGCTGCTTGCAGCTTGTGTGTTACAGTCACCATCCTGTGGTGACGATGAGGCACTGCAGGACTACACTGAAATGGTAAAATTGACTTTAGAATGCTGAAAAGACTGGACTGGAACTACTTAACCACTTAACCACTACTCAACCATACTTGACCATTATCAGGGATTAATTGACACCCTTCAGCCAATCAGAATCGAGTATTCACCCAGACCATGGTATAAAGAACATTAATTACCGTCAGATCCTGACCAAAGTTACAGCTGCTGTGCCACATAAATGCGCAAATCAGTCACATCAATCAAAAAAACTATTTTAAAACAGAATAATCGTTTAAGTTGATGTGTGATGCTACAGGTGTTCTACAGAGAATCTGTCAACAAACACAACATCAGAGCTGATTTTTCTGTGAATCCCAGATACATTCAGTGACACCTGAATGACATGATTGCTCTTCCAACAGTATGTGAGTGTTCCTATGAATGAGCAGGTGGCCCCTTACATTGGTAGTCTCTACCAGTGTATGAATGTGTGTGTGACAGAGCGAATGCTGGCTGGTGTTGTAAAGTGCTTTGAATGGTCAAACTACAAAAGCACTATTTAAATACAGTCTGTTAACCAATTACTAAAAGTACCCTATACAAAATCAACTGTAACATGATGTCACATTACAGATAAAAAAGTATGATCAGCCTTACAAGAAGCTCGTTGCAATTTGCATCTAATTCAAATTCAGTATATTCAACGCAGCTAAAGTCAAAATAAATCCCATTACGTACATTTTTATTTACACCAACAAATAACTCTATCAAAGCATTTGCTTCTGTTCGTGGAAAATAGAGTGGATTAAAATAATATTTCTATTACCATCACTTAATAAAGAGGAAAGTGCTACAAAGTGGCAATCTCTTTTATAGAGGGCAATAAAGCAATAAACTACATGGAAACTACACATACTCTAAGTGTAATCCATAATGCAACACCAACATCCATACACACAGACATTGCCTTGTGGTCATGGTAGAATATTGCTGTCTGAACCCTCAATACTCCAAATGCCAGGTTTTCTTGATGCTCAAAGGGAACCTACAAACAAATCTTTGTGTTCATTAGTCAAAAGATTAACAAAACAAAACAATCCCATACATCATCAACATCAGAGTTAAGTGCCCGGGACAAGGATTTGGAATTTCAAAAGTTCTGTTTCACGTATGTTGTGCATAATACCAGAAATTGGTGTACAGACTTTCAGAAGTATCATCATCATCTTTTGAGGTAACACTTTTTGTCCAATTATCAGAACCATAGCTGTTACAAAAATGATTCTTATGACAGTTTTATGATCTTCCACCACTAATGTTAAAGTTTGGCTGCATTTAGGCGCAAAAACTCCTCAGTTAGGGTTAGGGAGAGATCTTAGTCATGATAAAATAAGAGCTTCTTATTTATGGTTAGGAAAAGGTTGCAATTTTTGTTAAGAGAAACCAATGCTGACTGTTGGACTGACTGTAGGAAACAGAGAGGATGTTGGGTTGGTTGTCAAGGGTAAACAAAGTGAGAGTTTGACATGAGACAGCTGATCAGTTTCTGTGAGGTGTTCAAAGTCAACATCACACGTCCCATCACACTTTGTTCCTGACAAATAATAGTTCACAAGGCTGCTAGTGTTGTCAGTGTGAAATGTAAACATAGCTAATTTTAGGCTTTTGAACAAATGACAAATGTGTTTTTCTTGTGACGGTAGTCTCTTTCCTTGTTGTTCATATGATTATTGTCAGACAATGTCGGCATGATTCTGATAACTTTTATAATGATTAAGAAAAGCCAACATTCATTATTGGTAGCTGTGTCAGAGCACAAACTCTGACTGGTTGTGTACTGTATGGGTTTATGCTCTGGTCCTACGAGTGTCTGTGCAGGATGCAAGAAGTAGCATGCTCTTCACGTAGAACAGTGACAGAAGGAAGTCTATAGAGGTCGGGGTGGTGGATGAGCATGTAACACAAGACACAAGAATTGGTGTCCTATAGACAGACTGCAATTAATGTTTGCATTTTGTGTTTTAACCATAACCACAACTTCACTCTAACACACCAAAAACAAAACAAAACTAAAAAAAAGTCCAGCAATGGCAAAAAGAACTCATAAGTCCCTTTATATCAGCAGACACTTACTGATTCAGGATTTCTGAGAAACAAAGTCTTTGAACCTTTCAGATATGCAAATAGCTAGCTGAAGTCAATGACCCTATATTGAAGTGTTGCCACATTCAGAGATAAATAATAACAATTCAGTTCTCTTATGTTGTGTTTGTTAATTAAATCAGGAGCACTTCAAGCAAAATAGGTACCGTATGTGATTCTTTATTCCATTTATCTCTTGCTCCCAGACCTTTAGATCAATATTTCAAATTGTCCTCTCGTGATCACACAATTATTACCCATACTGTGCTGAAAAATTAAAACTGTCACTCATCAAACATTCACCATACTTCTCATTACTGGTCTGGCCTGGAGGGAGAGAGAGGGATGAGGGGGTGAAGGAGGAGAGGAACAATGCAGCGAGGGGAAAGAAGAGAGAGTCGACTGAATGAGAAATGCAGGACCATCCAATATCTGGTTGCTATCAGGAAGGCTTTTAGGAAAGGCAAGGTTTCCTTTCCAAGTGTCCTTGAGCAACACACAAAAGGCCCTGCGGCACTGGTTCACTTCCTGAGAGACTCGAAAGATTTAGCTAAATTCTGTGAATTTAAAAGGTGGGAGGCAGAGTTGATATGAATGGAGGCATACTTTCTTTAAATATTGTGGAATTATAATAGAGCATTAATTAAACAGAGTTCAGTGTTTAACAAGCTTCCTCAGCATGTGTACAAACAACATACCACAAATCAAAGTCAGTATAGACTACATCAATGTTGCTCTCAGATTGATCAAAACAGTCTTGCCTTGGAATATGTGGCTGCTTCTAGGTTTTGAAGGGGTTAAAGTGGCTTCAAAAGTTCCAATCGATCACCACTTAAGCTCTGCAAGCAAAATTCCTTGAAATCATGGACTGCAGGACTGTTTTGACCAGGACTTGTCTTCTTAGGTAGGACTTACCCCCTGGCTCTGTATTACTCCTAACAAGCTCTTCTGATTTACCATTTATTTTTCAAGTTGATGAAACTTCTATTTTTAATCTCATACACTGCAAAGCCAAACAGTAAAACTAACTCATAAGCATTATGGTTACAGCAATCAAAATCAGCTATTAAGTTAACCAAAAACTAACTACTAAGTTTTCTTAACGAGTAAAGTAATTTTAATTTCATGTGGATTAATGTTTCTGAGTAAATATCCATATCTAAATTATAACCTCTGAGTGTATAAAGAGACGATAGACCTACGTCTAATGTCACGACGTTGCAGCCCTGACCAACATGACTAGAAAAATCCATCCAACACGGCAGTCCTCGTAGGCGATGGGAGTAACGGTATTACACCTGGAGAATCTTGTAAGTAAAGCAAAAAAACTTCTTAAAACTCCTTTGCTTGTTGTAATGTTGTAAGAATAGCATATTCACAGAAATGTTTTAATCGTTAGACTGCGCTGTTTTTATATTCAGTGTAACATGCAAAGCGCGACATCAGTGCTGTGCTGTGTGCTCACTTTTGGACTGTGTTCCTGCCTCATAACGTTAACTGCAAACCAGGGCAATAATGTTGCCATTAGCTAGTAACTCATTTGAGTCGACAGTAGTCCTGTTTTTGAGTGTGTTGCTGCTGTTTATGTCGGGCTCCCTACTCTGGTAATGAACTAGTGGCTAGCCATAACTTCTTGGGGCTAATACACAAACATACAGTTTGCAGGATGCTTAGTTATGTTAGCCAAAGTTAACCTTAATGAGTTGCAAACTTGTATTAAACCTCAGCAAATTTTCTTTCCTCGTAGGCTGAACTGGGTGCTAAGTAGTGGATGTCCTCAAGAATCAAGGTAAAATTAATTTAAATATAAACTCAAGCTACATTCTTTTTTTCCCATTACATTTATTTGGAAATGTTTTTCAGTAGCTTTACAAATAAACATAGCTTACATTAAATGTTGGTTTTAGCAAGTTCGCAATTTGTTGAAGTTTGTGTGCCAAACAAGTCATTTAAAATTATAGGGAGACCCCGTCTCTATTTTAAAATCTGATTACATTGTTTGCAGTCTTGGCTATAAAGTGACATTTTGGATGGAAAAAAACCCATAATGTCATAGTGAAGGTTTCCCACTCTCCTGAAGCACCTGTACAAATTTATGAATTTCATAAGGGTCATTTCTTACTAAGTCATCTAGGGCCTCTCAGTTCATGTCATGGATTTTCGTGAGAAAAAAAAAAAAGTGAAAACTTCTATAAAATTCATGGCAGTTTGTAAAATCCTATAGCTCTACTTAAATACTTTTTAGTTCTGATTTTTTTTTTTAAGTTTGGCTCTCACAGGTAAATTTCATAATTTTTGAGATTTTTTATGTGTATTCTAAGCCCCACTAGTTTCTTATTTTTCACTGGGTTGGGTTGATTGACCTCCAAGATTACATCATGTATTCATGTATGCAGTTGTTGCAGAATGTTTAATAGTAATACAAATAAGTAATGTTTTACCTGGACACTGCAACCACATTTTGACTCTGCTTGGTATTAATATAGTTCTAACACATCTAGAAGTTATTTTGTCCTGCATTAAAAAAAAGGAGTGCCACGGTCTTGCTAAAATAGCTTGAGAGCTAAAAAAACAAACAAAACAAAACATGATGATATAAGATGTTACATTACTATTCATAATTTTTAACAATTTTTGGGAAATAGCTCGTTTTTCATATATTTCACTGCTTGTAACATTACATTCAGTGGTTTTAGTTCATTAGGAGATATTTGTACTGTGTTTAACTAAAGGTTTTCTATTTTGATGTGATACCTATTGAGCTGGATTGTTGAATGCTAGTCGATGATGTCATCTTGTTCAGTGTATCTGACAAAAACATTATATCTTAGTTCCTTAGCTCAATACACATGTATTATTTCTTAATTTCAAACCTTTCTGAAATAATTGGCAGTGTTCCCATTGTTTCGTTTTGGAATTCGGATTTATGGTCTTCTTTTAGCTACCTGTAGCATGATCACAAGTTGTTTTAACATTTTCAATGTTGGCCAAGAAGACATCTTAGTAAAGTTTTCTTAATGAAAAAGATTGGAAACCCTTTTGTGCATCACTATGGTTATCGAAGACTGATGAAATGCTGTAGTGTGTGATTAAAAAGTCCTAGTTGACCAGCACTCACTTGTAGCAGTAATAATAGTAAAAGTAGTAGTGGCAGTAGTAATGGTAATGGTGGTGGTAATGTGAGTACTACTAAAAGCAATAGTTGTAGCATTTGTTATTAAATAAATGAATCCAAATCATCTTTTAACATGAAATGCTTTGACTGATTTTGTATGCATGTGTAGACCTACAGTCACCTGACTCATTGGAGAGCAACTTCACTGGTAAGTTACATCAACACTTGAAATTTTGAATTGATAAATTAAATTTAGATCAGTTAAAAGTTGTTGACTACAGAATTTGACTGGTTTCAGATGGCTTTTTTCTCTTTTTTTAAAAAACCTTTTTCCCCACAGGATAAAATTACTGAAAAGATTGAACAGCATTGACCATCCTACAGTAATCCAAGCAGTGACTTAAAGGCACACAATTAGGCTAACTGAATTTGTACTCTTTACCTGAGGATTTTCATTGATATTGTGGGGTACAAATGATTCAATGCAGAGTGAAACATAGCCAAGAGTTAGCCCTTTGCCATGTCTCTATGACTCTTGCATTTGTACATTTCAGTCATTTAATGCATTTAAAATTAATGTATCAAGGTTTCACAAATTCACATGTAGAACTGGTGCAAGTGAAGGAGCACAAACAGGATGTTCCCTTTTTACCTGTCCCTTGTGTGACTTTAAACATCCCTTCTCAGAGGCAACTTTGTTCAGTCATTTAAAGGGACACTTAAAAAACTACAAGACTGTAAAATGTCCATTTAAGAACTGTAACTACCACACAAATGTCTATTCATCATTTAATGCACATTGGACACATGCAGGTATTTCAGACATTTGTGATGACATTGTGTCAACAGAAAATGATAGTGCCCCAGCCATAAGCACTGCTTACCTTGGCGGTGCAGACAGTGAAGTGTCAACATGCAGACATTTTTGCTTTTCCTGAGGCTGACAGTTTGTGTGACACCAGCCAGTATAGAACCCAGTTACACCATAATTTGTCCTCCTTGTTCCCAAAGATGCAAACTATTCTTCATGTTTCCGACATTGCATCTCAGGAAATAGTTGATCACCTGACTCCTTGTCTCAACCTCTTACTAAAGATACTATGAAAGAGATACTACAGAGGCATCATGTCTCTCCTACTGAAGCTATCTTGGAATTTATGCTGTTACGGACACAAATATCAGTCAGTGCCACAGCTAAAGGTTAAGGGATGTCTTCGACAAAACGAAGAAAAACGTGAGAAAAATTACTGTATTGTAAGGCCAGTGCAGTATGTGTAGAGCCTGGATGCACAGTAGTTTATATCCCTATACTCCAGACGATCCAGGAAATGTTCAAACACACTGACATTCTTGACCGAATAAAGGAAACGAAAATCCACAAACTGTGCTCAGTATGCTGGATGATTGCTAACCTACCAGGTAAATACTGTTCAGCACTGCATGTGATTCAGCTAGCAGCACTATGTAAGGTACCTGATCTTCAGAGGTGCGGCTACCGAAGGGCACTTGGTACTTTGTTACAAGACCTTTGCACATTTGAACAAGATGATATACTCATTGAGTGCCTTGGTCACTCAGTTCAGGGCACAGCTTTATGTGTTGTGTCTGATAATCTGGCAGCCCATTCGTTCACCAGCTTTATGCAGTCTTTCATAGCAGGACATATTTGTAGATTTTGCAATGCTACATGAGGCCAAATTCAGTCTCATGATGGTGGAGATGGTGAATTTAATCTAAGGACAAAATGCCATGATGGTGATGTTCAGGATGTTATGCAAGGGGATGGTCAAAGTCAGTTTGGTGTCAAACGGGACTGTGTCTTGAGGGAGAGTTTGCAGTACTTTCATACAACCACAGGTTTCCCACTTGATGTCCTTCATGATGTTTTTGAGGGCATTGTACCTGTGGAGTTGGCCATGTGTATTGAGGAGATGATTCGGCTCAAATATTTCAGTCTTGAGTATTTGAACAGGAAAATTGTGTCATTTCCATACCAACACAGACAAGATCGACAAACCAATGGTCCTCTTTCCAACAAAAGATTGCCCAGGAATTATGCCTATCCATTGCATATCAGAGCTCAGTCACATCTCATCACTCTCTGCATACAATGTTGAAGAAAAACTGCTGTTGACGCCTTAACGGTTCATACTGCTACACTGAAAGAAAAACAGAGCAGCTGATTGTAAACCAGATGTTAACATAAGGGTAAAGATTAAGGCTGGTAAAAATTTATTTGTCAACAAAACCTACAAAAATGAAACTATAACGCTAGATCATTCCATTCTATGGTCTTGATTCTAGGAATGACAATATATAAAGGTTGATAATTAGCTGTTGAAATGTATGCACTGAAACAATGTAACTAAATATGCTTGTTTTCCATTACAATCCTTCATTCTTTTAGTTGCCCTCAGATGATGGCAGCACCCCAGAAATTCCTGCTACGTGTTTACATTGCCATACATGTTGCTGTGAAGATAACTCTGACAGAGCAACCAGAGTCAGTGTAAGAGCTTATCAACATACTGTGAGAGAAAGTCAAGCTCAGACTGGACTTTGAGTTTACCCTGCAGTATGAGGGTCCTGATTTTGGTGGACAACTCTGCTGTCTAGTATTTTGATATTCAAAAATTGCCAGAGAAGGGCACAGCTCGTGCTAGTTCTGATACGGACATCCTCCCTCGTGCCTGTAAGCCAACGTCAGAAAACCTGACCTGACATTTTCCCTGTGCCTACTTTCTCCTATGAAGAGGAGCATGTGCTTGAAGAAGGACATTGTGTCTTTGAGAGATCTGGAAGACACTGAAATTAAACAGGGCGCAAAACCACAACATCTTGGAGAACATGGCTGCAGTGATGCACAACTTCAAACCTGTGTAACCCTATGGCAGCAGAAGCTCTCATTGCAGCTCATCCATGTCTTAAAGAGCCTGGAAATGTGAGTGGATGGTAAGGATGGAAAAAAAATATCGGGCCAAGCTGGCCAGAACTGGATGTGTGGAGGTGTCTGTCAATGCAGGCAGAAGGAGCAGAACGAGCACTCCAGCCCATTCCAATATTAAAAGAGCCAGACGAGCTGAAGTACCTTCCAAACTTTGCCAGAGGAGAAAACCAGTCCAGTCTAGAAGGAATGAGACTTCAGATTATGCATGAAGTTGAGAAAAATGAGAGAAACCTACTGTTGATAGAAAACCTTCGTCCCTAGGAGATTGTTCAGGAAAACCCATTGGTCAAGGACTTCTTAGAGAAATGGCCAGCTCTTCACAGGTAAAACACAGACACTCAGTCTTTCTCTTTTCTGCCCCTCTTTGCATATCTTTCTCAGTCTCCCCTCTCTCTTCTGAACATGATGTATCTCTTACTTTATTAGGGCCCCACCCCCAATAATCACTCTCTTTTTGTGAATGTTAACAGATAATTAAACCACTCTCATTGTGAGTGGTAGACTTTTTCTTTCAAGTGGCAGAAAACATGGTCTACCTTTCCCTAACTTGCTTTCATATCTGCCTTTTTCCTCTGAGAGCCTTCTATGGGGGGTTGATATTATAAAATTTTATGGGAATTAAATACCATGTCATTTTTTATATAAAACAGTTTGTCATCAATTAAATATATTTAATTTTCAAATTAAGTATGAAAACATGGAACATAAATGCAATGTGACTTTTAATATAAAACTCTTACTCATCAATTAAATGTATTTTATTTTAAAATTAAGTATCATTGCATCATTTAAGTTGATGTATTGCAATAAGAACTTCATTCTGTGGATATTTCAGTTGGGAAGAGCTTTTCTTTTTGCGGCTTGCACTTCCATTCTCCGCCATCTTTATTTAAGGAGCATTTGGTTTTAGATTAGAGCGCTGCTTCTACCCGTCAATCATACACCATGCCCATCAGTGATATCAGAGCTAGATTTCCTTCACCTTGTTTCTTCATCCCCTTGCTAACCCGTGGCGCCTCCGTTTCCTGTGACAATCGTCGAATAAAGAAATTGAATTTAAAGCTTGGTTTCTCATGGAAATCGAGCCATGTTTGTTACGAATCTACCATCTGTAGAACAAATCACATTGCGATCTTTTGCAAACTAATTAGGTGAAGGAAACTTATTGTAACACTGAAAGACAGCAACAACCATGGCTTGCACACATATCCGCCAGAAAGCCTTTTCTGTCAGAAAACACTTTTCACTACTACTACGTCAGTTCTACTTTATTTTTAAGTTAAGGCACTAAAAATACTTGGTTACGTTTTCTAAAACATCACAGTTGTGGTTAAAAATAGACCCTTTCACTGTGTTAAACGCGTGTTACAAAGACCTTTCAGAAAGAAAGCCTCTCACTTGTACTTGCAACACAGTCAAAGGAAATGGAGCCCACATATGCAGCGCTCAATTCTAAAACCAAATGCTCCTTTAATAAAGATGGCGGAGAATGGAAGTGCAAGCCGCTAAAAGAAAAGCTCTTCCCAATTGAAATGTCCACAGAAAGAAGTTCTAATCATAAAATATGAACTTAAATGATGCAATGATACTTTATTTTAAAATAAAATACATTTAATTGATGAGTAATAATTTTATATCAGAAGTCACACTACATTTAATTTCCACGTGTTTACACCTTATTTAAAAATGAAATACATTTAATTGATGAGTAATATTTTCATATAAAAAGTCGCATTGCATTTAATTTCCATGTATTAATATTACATTTTAAAATAAAATACATTTATTTGATGAGTAATAGTTATATTAGTTAAAAGTTAAAAGTCACATTGCATTTAATTTACAGGAGTTGATATTACTTTTAAAATTAAATATATTTAATTGATGACAAAGTTTTATATTAAGAATGACATTGTATTCAATTCCCATAAAATTATATTTTATTTAACAAGTAAATATATTTAATTGATCACTATTAGTTTGCAATTAATTTTAGAACATCCACCCCTCATATCTTTCCACACTCTGAAACAATCTTGTAGGTTAACAACAAAACATGTAGCATCACAACTCATCTATAGTTTCAAATCCATTATTGGTTATTGGTTACTTGTGTGTGTTCTGTGGTTGTATAGGGTTTGTGCTATACCACCTTATTACAAATGTCAACCTACGGAACCAGTTCTTTGCTGAGCTTGACAGACACACACCACGACTGGTGGCCTTGTCCAGACAGAAAGCGGAACGAACCGGCGCTCCATGACGTCCTGAAATATTATGATCTTTAGGTGAGTTAAAGATGAACTTGATCCAAATCAATTACTGCCAAGGACAGCTGAGTACAAATTTGTTAACTTTCAATAACATCATCACTATCTTCATTGTATACAAACTGGTAACTCAAATTAGATGGGTTGCTTTAAGTCACATTCTGTCATGGCTGAGACACAAAGAAGGGCAATCCTTCACTGTAATTTACACTTTAATTTAGTTATTTATCCTGTAATATTTACATGTTTTGAGCTCCAAGCCATGGAAAGCAGCAGTGAAGTACCTGTGCTTTCTTATCATGCATTTCCATTCCAGCAAGTACAGGATGTCAAAATGAAAAGCACTGCAGCCCTTCGTGCCCTCCCAGTATACCTGCATGAGGAGGACCTGCAGTTCTTCAAGACTTCGAATGTAAGTATTCAGTGCATTTACATAACTATTAGTATGAGTGAGGTCATATTGTATGCTTTTTAAGGTTGATTAGCTTTTTTACCCTACCAGCTACCTTGCAGTGCCCAGTAATGTAATTGACAGCAGCTGCTTAACTATACCAAGCAACTACCTAGTAAACCTTGTGTACTGTGAGTGCATCATTGCATATGGATATACAGTATGTGCCTGTGGGTCTAAATGGATACATACTGTATAGAAAAGCCCTCACCTTTAACCTCTCACAAAGTATTGGCCTAAGCTTAACCAGAATAGGCGAGGGCTTGGTTTGGTCGACCCTTTGACCTTACCTCTCATTAAATAAACCACAGTCCACACACATATGTTCACCTTGTAGCAATCACCTATGAGAGTATCTCCATACATATCATCTACATATTATATCATCTACCTGTATATTTGTACTTTAATCACTTAATAATATTTACCTGTAAAATACATACCAATATACTTACATGTTGAATGATGGGCTGTAGACTAGTTTCATGTAAAATACTTACCTACAGTATATACCTACCTGGTGGATGGTGGCCTGTTGAGTATTGACCTATAAAAAATTGCCATTGTCTTTTTCAAGTTAACCTTATATTTGGACCCTCTGTGCATATTCCAGATAGAGGAGTCGGACAAGCCAGACATCACCGACACTCCTGTTGCTATTGTCACAATTGTCACTGGGAGCACTGCAAGTCCAGTTCATTTCAGTCCTGAAAGCACTGCTATTGTGGTGGAAGATGACCTTGTGATGAGCGATATCCCCAGGTTAGCTGATGCATTTGCATTGTTGTTTGGGTTGATGTATGCATTGCATTTGGACTACCCCAGGAAACTCATTCACACTTTAACGTTTATCCAAAAAGTGGGTCTTGATGATGGTAAACTACTGAAACCCTGCCTGCTCATCTCAAAAATGACTCTATGTTACTAACCCTATATTATTGAGAGAGTAGGCCAAGTTACAAGTTTTGTGTAGACACTTGCACCTGTTTGTATGTGTGCATGTGTGTTTGTGTTGCTCAGTCTGTTTTTGAACACATTGTTGCTTAAAGCATTTGAATGAAACGGTTTGCATTTGGTATATGTTTTGTTCAACAAATCTACCTTAGTTGCTTGTGTTTGCACTTTTGATAGTTTGTACACTGACTCCTCAATTGTGAGATGTGACATTTACAACAAGAAAATGTTACTTATTTAGGTATTTTTTAAGGTATTGTTTTTCCTTCTTTACAAAGGGGACAGACTTGATTTCTTGTTTTAATAACTTATTTTTTATTCATTAATTTTATTAATTTTATTTATATGTTTTCTGTTTAATTTGCATTTTAAAAGCCATGGCTGTAAGATAATTTTAATTGCTGTTTTAAGAAATCAGGCCATATGTTTTAAGCACTTTAAGAAGCTCAGTTCCTGGTTCTCTTGTTCTGGTGTCTTTGATATAAAGATACACACATTCACACACAATCTCACTCGTATATTCTATATATACTATACTCGCTATACAGCCACAAACATACTTGCGCAGAGAGATACACAGAACCACCCATAATCACCCACAACATACACAAAATCATGCAAGGTGATCAAGATGTTGTATGTTTACAGTTCCTTTTGCACCTAGAGCAGAGGAGTTCAATTGTGATGTGTCTGTGCAGGGTTTCCCTCTTTCAGCCATAGTCTAACAGGAAGGAAGGAAAACCTGCACACACTTGGACCTCCATGATAAGGCACCCCTGAGCTAGAGCAAGATTTTTAAAGAAGTATTGCAGTTGCATGTTCTGTCATGTTTGGGTGAAACTTTTTTTTTTTTAAAGAAAAGACTTAAATTGTACAGCTGGAGTTGTGTGTGTGCGTGCGTGCGTGCGTGCGTGTTTGTTTGTTTTTTGAGTATTCTGAAATTAAATAAAATATCCTAAACCTATCAGTTGTGCAAAACTATATTTTGAGTTAACAACAAGTATATTTTTTGAGTTCTACATTTTTATTCAATTACATCAAGTACCATTGCATCAAAATAAAGAAGTACAGAGTAATTGAAAACACTACATATTTTAAAGCCCCACTACGTAACATTTTTACCTTAAAATAACAGCTTCAAAATCATTTTGATGGGACACTGACTTGTAACAAGGGGAATGGCGAAACCTCTGCCTTGCCGTAGCGGGCTCCTGCCTGATTCTTTGTCCGCCCTCCCCCATCCTCCCCAGGCAGGCACACGCAGGGGCGGCGTCCTCCCTCAGTGATTGTTGTCGGCTCCTCTATGGTCGGGCATGTGGCGGTGTGCGGTGGCCGGACTTTCTGTTATCCAGGTGCCTGCGTAAAGGACATCACACCAACCGCTCTGCAGCTGATTCAGCAACACAACTCTGCCTCCGCAGTGGTTGTACAGGCTGGCACAAACGACATAAAACACCAACAGTCGGAAACTCTTAAAAAGGACTTTCTCTGCCTTGAGGACAACTTGTTGGACACTGGAAAGCAGGTGGTTGTTTCCGGCCCGCTTCCCTCTCCGCAATTTGGTGACGTGAAGTTCAGTTGCATTCGCCAGCTCCACATCTGGTTAAAGGGTTACTGTCAGAACAGAGATATTCCCTTTGTGGACAACTTTGCTGCCTCTTTAAATAGGCCTCAGCTTTTTAAATCAGATGGCCTCCATCCCTCCCAGGAAGGCTCATGCCTTTATTCTATGAATGTTGAACTGACCTTACACTCTTGTAAGGTTTCTCGGACCTGCTGACTGTCTGAAAGCACTCCCCTGAACAGTTTAACACATACAACCTCACTCACAGCCTTTAGTATTCCTCTGCCTCATCCATCACTGGAAATTTTCCCATCTCCCATCACTGGTAATTTTCCCCACTCTGTCCCAGTTGTTGCTTTTCACCCCATCCCTGTCTTTATCAGCCACAGAGCATGTAGGCTGAGAGAGAGTTCAAGTCTGCGCAGCCGCGGTGTGTGTGCTGGGCACCTGCGGGTACCTGTCGCCTCAGTCTGTGAGCCGCGGGATGCCTCACCGATCAGGATGGCTCTGGTCAATGCCCGCTCTATTACGAACAAGGCATTTTATCTTAATTACCTTTTCATTAAAGAAACTTTGGATTTTATGTTTGTAACTGAGTGTTGGGACGCAAAGTGACAACTAATAGATTAAATCGGCTATCAGAAATAATTAATAATTATCAAAAATAATTATTAATTATATTAATTAATAGGATCTAATTTACATTAGAT
>JBBPCS010072374.1:0-16068 GCA_037974645.1 Hollardia meadi
AACATCCAGCTCTCCGTTTAAAGGGTCCGATCCTCTCTAAGCCCTATAGGTATTACTCAACTACTAGGGGTTCTTAAACAAGGACTGTTTAAGCTGGTGGCGAAGAGACACGCCAGAGAAACCCACACAGAGACCTGATGTGAGGCGACCGCACTAACCACTGTACTACCATAATGCCCTGCTTTACTGAAAAGTAATTCACCCTTTTCAAATTTTACTGCAGCTCTGGGTACCTTGGATTTTCCTCTTTTTTGTTGGCATTTAGATTACAGCAAATCATAGGGGTTACCAGACCTCTTCATGAAAACAACACCTGCTCTGTGGCATGGCTCATGTCAAACTGTAGTAAGCTACTTCTTTGTCTGCAGTTTGAAAATGGCTTTTCAGTGAGAAATCATTAGGACTTCGGATTGACAGCATGGCTTAAAGGGCAATCTGCTGGACTAAATTCAAAGGCGTGATTTCAGAGGCTCAACATAAGAAATGAGGAACAGTGAGCCAAACAAAATAAAAGGTTTTATTTCTTGGAGAATGTTATTATGAAACTCTTGCCATGTGCATGTGAAAACTAATTACAGTAACATGAATGGAACTTGTTTGTAAATGCATGAAACCTGTTCTTAGTAGCTACCAAGTCACTCCTCTTTTCCATGTAAGATGTAATTTGAGAGTTGCTGAGCATCTGGAGAGAGATTGATTCACCTGTCAAAGATTTGTTTGTGTATGCACTTTGTATAACAGTCTGTTTGCATTATGGGTTTGTCTGTGAGGGTGTGGATGGTATAATATAAAACTGGTATATCCCTGTTTCAGCCAACATACGCTTTCAAAACAACCTTTTACAGTCTTAATCATGTTTGTCTCTTTCCCATTTGAACATCTTGCTGAGCAAAATAAAAATGAAACAAGTTTTAGAACCATTTAATTTACTGTGTTTACCAGCGTGTCTGGTTTCTCTTTCAGCTTGGCATACTGCCACGTTCTGCAGTTGTCTCGCAACCACCTTCCTATCAGAAGACTTTAAGTTTCTAAAACTCTTTCTAACTAAGTAGTCAACAATAACGAAAATGTTTTCAAGTCTCCCCTAAAACAATACTCCCATGTCCATTTATGCATTTTTGCTTGCTGTAATCATTTACTCTGTTCATATTGGATGATTTTACTCTACAGAGTTTTGAAGGTACCAAGGAAGAGACACACATGTTTGGGCAACGTCACACTCAATGAAATCACTTTACGAGGGGAAAACCTTCTGGGCCAGTATGAACAGGAAGAATAATTACAGTGTTTTCCAGAACATGTAGCAATTTTTATATGGGAACCTGTCTTTATTTGAGTTTAAAAATCCAAATCAAAGCTGACAGATGTCAAGAGCAGTGTTGGGTAGCATTACTTAAAAAAGTTACTTGTCACATTACAGTCTTACCTACTAAGAAAAGTAACTCGGGTGCTGTTGCGTTACCAAAATGAAAACAACTTTGTGATTTAGATTCAGCTGCACGGGGGATGTGTTTGAGCGGCGATCAATAAATAACAATATACAGATAAATAAAGTAAACTCCCAAAATATCAAGAAATGGAAAATAATCTTATCCCTATTTCCCTTATTGCAAAGAAAAATACAACTGTACACCTTTTGAATTCAAGTTCCTCTCTTTCACCAAACTAAGGCGAGCTTAATTGCCTTAACTCATCATCAAACAAACTTCATTCAAATGAGACACAACCGAAATAAAACCCACTAAAACCGTCCTTGTTTTTCTTTACACTTTTCCATCACCAACTCCACTAGGTTGAAATAAATCCTTAATGCACTGAGTAAGATGTGAAAATATGCTGGCTCCAAAAAAACAAAAAACAAAAACACATTCAACTAATGCCTACAAAAGAATCAGGGAAATATGGTAATATTTTAAAAATAATGATTTGTTTATTTGAAAATGTAACTAAATGTTACTTGTTACAACAAAAAAAAGTACTCTAATGCATTGCTTTGTAACACGTTACACCCAACACTAGTCAATAGTTTATAAAGCCTAGTGTTATGTTTACTTGTATGATAGTGTGCAAGGGAGAAAATTTGAGTACTGATGCCTACAGGCAGTGGTTCCTCTCCTCTCTGAGCATTGAGCTCGAGTTCTTCTAGTTTTACAAGTTTGCCTTTTTTTAAATTATTTAAACTTACCAAAAGTTCAAGCAGCAAGACAATTATTCTCTCTCTCTCTCTCTCTCTCTCTCTCTCTCTCTCTCTCTTGAATAAATACACATTATGCAAGAATTATGCTGTTTATTTCATTTATTCTATCTACTCAGTTTTTTTATTGTAAATTTCCACCTGGAGCAGGATGGGAAATATAATCTCAAAAGGAATGTAGTTGTAATCTTGCATATAGCCTGCAATATACCCTGCAAATTCCAGTCTTAGCGGAATCACCATCAGGTCTAACAATGAGACAGATATCACTACTCAATGAATTGGAAATGATGTTCAAGAAAAATACACTGTGTACAAGGTTGTAGAGTATAGTGCATGCAGACTTACGTAAAACTATAATTTAATATATCTGCAATATATTAGGTTGTGAACTAAAGTCGGCTGGTCTGAGGCACAAAACTCCCGAGCTGAAAATGAGGCCCTCTCAGCTCAGCTCAGCTCAACTCAACTCAACTCAACTTTACTTATATAGCACTTTACACACAACACAGTTGATCCAAAGTGCTTTACAGCACACACACAGAGGGAAACAAAAACAGTAAGAGAAACAGGATAGCAGAATTTACAAATGGCCACACAGAGCACACAATGACACACAGAGCCACATAGACCTCAGGGGAAAATACTTGGGCTGGTAAAGAGGATTTTTTCACATGTCTGTAAAATGGTGGGTTCTTTTGAATGCCACATTGCCCACAAAATGACCTGTGTCACAAGGATTTGATCTATTAAGTCTGATAACATTTGGAAAGTCTAGCAGAGCTGCAAGAAAAATGGCCTCTCGCAATGTCAAAGAAAGACAAAAAAAAATCCTGGATCCACGCCTTTATCCGAATCCACGCCTAAATTTAATGGGTTCTTCCTTGGCCCATGCCCCATCCTTTCATCAAGTTTTGTGAAAATCCATTCAGTAGTTTTTTGTGTAATCCTCGTGACAATCAAACAAGCCAACCAACCAACAAATGGACACCGGTGAAAACATAACTTCCTTGACGGAGGTAATGATATTCGGGTGCAGCCTGAAAAAAAAAACTCCCAGTATCCATGCTGCATCCATGCATGAACCTCAAAGTTCAACTACTTATTCCCCACAATCGCTTTTGTTAGACAGTGTAAAATCTGTTGTCAAATAATCATAATTTTCATAAAAACAAGCTTGTACTGTATTAGGCAACAGAATCAGCTCTCTCAACTTAGCCTGTGAGCTAGTCTGTTTTTCTTGGAACAGAATGCATCTGCCTGTTTTGATAACTTACTGCATTTTTCAAAAAAGTTACAAGCAAAAGAACAAACAAAACAACAAACAAAAGAACAAAAGAAAGAGGAAAGCTGGGAGAGAAGGAAGCATAGTAAAGCAGACGTACTCAAGTCGGCTGATACCATGGCTTAAAACTGCTTTGGGATCTGGGTAACTTTAATGGGTCACTCTTTGAGGGCATTCCATTTGACTCATCAACTACTTGTTTTGTTTTACTTGTTTTAACTACTTGTACAACAGTAAAATATAGACAAATCTAGACCCAAACAGTGTCTATATTTGACACACTATATTCTGAATGGGAATATGTAGTATAAAGGACAAAATGTACCGAATGCACTGGTAAGACATCTGGTGTAATGCATGTGAGAGTGACATATACTGTACCAGTTGAATAAAAATTTAATTTGATCCACCCATCTAATATTTGTAGGATCTATGAAATTGAGCTACATTTGCATGTGATGCAGGCCAGACATAAATAAAACATGGTAACCTGAGCTATAGAGTTGGATGGGGTGTACACCTGAGCTGAGCCCTGTGTCTCAGCACATCAAGACAGCCCATTGAAGTCCACATTATCGTGTACTCTCTCACAAAGTATATTTAGATATAAAAGCAAATAAACAGGTAAGTGTATGTAAAGCACAGCTCCAACTGGTCCTGTCATACACAGAAATTGTATATACAAACACCACAATTAACATGGCACATAACTGCGCATGTGAACAAGCAGCCCTTTGTTGACTGCAAAGTTAGCCAACCTGCTGCCTGCAGGCATTGTGGGCTGTCTTCCGTGTACTCTTATTCAAGCTGTCTTTCACTCTTTTGGAGTACTCCCACAGAGGATATCAAGCAGAGGGGGCCAAGATGAGAACCATGTACCTGCTTCTGTTGGTAGGCATTGAATTCTAAATTATCTACACTTATGTATTTAGAACTTATTATGTATAATAAGTTATCAAACTGTTTGAAAAAGGGAACAATTGGTTAATATCGAATATGAGGTCAGAATGAATGTTTGGTTGTTTTGAGAGAGATGTGTTGCTTGCAACTACTCATAAACTTGTAAACACCACCAAAAGTCTACATGAATAGAACATCTACCGGTCTATGTATTCTATTATGGAAACAAAGGTTGTAAATATCGTGACATTTGCTGCTTACAATATAGGCACACGTTATAAAGATAGTTGTTGGATTTGATTGGGTTATTATATACATCTTTGTGTTAACATAGTTGCAATCCTGCTGTGTTTTGATTCACTTACTTCCCACTGCAGCCCCGTCTTTTGCGATTATGCTCCAAGGAAGTTTTTTTTTTTAAATTAAAAATCTGGCTTTGCAAAACTTAATTTTGTGGAACTAGAGAATTTCATCTTCCTAGAAAAATATAAGGTACTTGTACCATCCCTCAGTTTATTTGGACATAGCTGAGGTCTTAGCAGAATAATTCTCTCCCAGTACCTGAGTGAATTAACCTGTCAATCACCAAATACACATGCACTCTAGTGTGATGCTGGACTACAGACATCGATGAAAGGATGGGAATGCCAGGTTCATGATGATTATTCTGGTTGCAGACCATTGCTGACAAAGGCGACATGATGTTTGCCCCGTGAACACAGTGACTTGAAATGGCTGTAAGGGTTGGGCTGGTGTAAAAATGTTCAAACTGGCTGATTTTACAAATAAAGACTGTCAATAGCACCACAACCCATCATAACAACTGTAACACCTTGTATTTTCATTTTCTCTCACAAACCATTCAACTTAAATTAACTTAACACTGATTTAATTAATTTTAGAAATAAAAATTCTAAGATGGCGACAATGAACTGTCTCAGGTGCACGTTGGTCTAACTGGGTACCTTTGTTGAATGTCGTTCCCCATCTCGCTCCCTTATTATTTCCTGTCACATCTCTGTCGGCTATTAAAATGGAAAAACAAAGATCAAATTTCTAAACTCAAGGTTCACTTACTAACTTTATTCTGAACTTTTAGCCATAGGCCATGGAGTGAGACAGCTGTGGGATACAGTCGAAAGAATATAAACAATAAAACAGTTTGTGATACCAACATTGCTGTCAGTATAAGAAACCCTTAGATTCCCCATACATGTGAAGGTGAGAACGATTATGACTATCCAGTTTTTTTTATGTTGTTGCAGGTTGCATTAACAGCCCAGACAGAGTCTCGCAGTGGCCCGGGAAGGCGTTCAAAACGGGTAACTGTTTTATGTTTGGAACTGCAAACTCCTGTCAACATGTTATGCTTCAGGCAGAAATAATAACTGCATGTTTGATTGACATTCATTCTGGGTTCAACAGGAGCTTTTGGTACGTTCCAAAAGAAGGTGGGTTTTGTCTACGATTGAATTACAAGAGGAAGATCCTGGACCGTACCCCAAAGTAATTTCACAGGTGAAGACATCATTTTGTAAATGAAATCACCAATCAGTCCGTCAGCCAAAAACAATCAACAACAAAATGGTTTGTGTCTTGACACTAGATGTTTAATAACATGACGGGGCAAAACCACGTGTTCCGTATAAGTGGAAATGGTGTGGATCTTGAGCCGCTGAAAGTGTTCTCCATCAATCCAAATACCGGAGTCGTCTATGCCCATCGACCTATCGACAGAGAACTACATGAGAAACCCTTCCATGTGAGCAAATACTGGATCACCAATCCTTTTGAGGATAAATACATTTCATATAGATTTTTAACCATTAGAAATAATTTTATATTTGAACCTCTATCCACAGATCACGTTTGACATCCTTGACAAATTGAACATGCAAGCATTGGACAAGGAACTAGCTTTTGATGTAGAAATACAAGACATCAATGACAACGCACCTACATTTGCCAACCCTCGAATGACAGCCGATGTGAACGAAAATATAGAAGAGGGTGAGTAGACGGTCCAGTAAATGACTTATTAGAGTATGCATATTTTCTCCCTGCAGTCACTGAGTATCACATATCAAACAAATAAAAACAGTAAACAGCAGTACGGTTATGGAGGATTTCTCATGAAATGTAGAGGGTTAAAGGTCTAATGTGTTCGATAGTTGATTGTTGAGTTTCATTCCCAGCTCCTCAAATACTGACGCTTTGGAATGAGACTAAACATCTTATAAATTGCTCCTTTAAACATAGATGTGAAAATAATCATTTCAAACCTTTCATCCTCCCTCCTATAGTCATACTGTGCACTTTTTCTTTCTTTCCATACTTGTCTATAACATATTCACTCTCTTTTTCTTTCCTTTCCTCTACTTCTTGAAGGGTACTTGCCAGTGCAGCTGCAGGTCACGGACAGAGATCAGGCAAACACATCTAACTCTAAAATCACCATAAGTGTGGTTTCCCAGAGTCCACAAGAGCCCAAGATTGCTCTGAAACAGATCCATGGCAAAATGGCCCAACTCACCTTTTCAGGATGTTTTGACTACGATGTGAGACTTGGTGACTTACTGTGGGCAGCTCCATGTGCATACACACACACACATACAGATTTGTCAATATAAAATATAAAATATCATCTTTTATATATGTTTCAGAAAATAAAGAAGTATGAAGTTATTGTTCAAGCAAAAGATCATGGAACACCGTCCCTTTCCTCCACTGCTGTTGTTACCCTCAATATTGTCGACACAAACACTCATCCACCGATTTTCAAGGAGAAACAGGCACAGATTTTTTTTTATTATTATTACTATTATTAATTAAAGTTGCTTTTAAGAGTGACTTATGATGTTAAAGATGAAACTGTTCTGCCTGTTCAGTACCAAGGTGAGGTGACTGAAACAGCCATCCAAGACAATGTATTGAGAATCGCGGTAGAGGACCAAGATACTCCAAAAACTCCTGGTTGGCGTGTCAAATACTTTTTCATTGAAGGGAATGAGGACAAAAACTACAAAATTGAAACTGACCCCAACACTAATGAGGGTATTTTGAGTGTCATCAAGGTAATTCTGCTTTTCTCACGCTAATAGATTCTTCATTCATTTACAGTCAAGCTTAGAGTCCAACAAAGTTTTATCATTTATCATAAACAGCAGCTGCACCAGTGCTGACATAAACTTGTGTGTTTGTTCCAGGGGATGGATTATGAACGGACAACTTTAATTACCCTGAAGATTGGGGTAGAGAATGAGGAAGAATTATGGGTTTGCAAAGGAAAATCCATTGATGGTGCAAGTACAAAAGATTCAACCACCATCACAATGAAAGTGATTGATATCAATGACCCACCTGAATTTAATAAAAATCCAGTTGATGTGTACCAGAAAGAAGAGGAGAAGCCTGGAAAGGTGCTGTTCACTCCAGAGGTTTATGATATCGACTCTGACGCATCCCATATCAGGTTGGGGTCTACTTTCTGTATGCCTGCTGAGCTTAATGCCACATTGTGAATATAGCCCAATATATGCTGGATTTTTTCAAGCAGTTACCGATATCAACATTTCAGAGGAAAAAAAAAATAGAATAACACATAGCCAAACATTTCTGAAAAATTTGTTCGTCAAAGAATTGTGACCAACATATGTAATGTGTAGGACATTTTATGAAAACTAAAATTGCCAGTGTTTTCTGGTGAACAAATTATGTAATGGTGTCACAATTTCTAAATTACTACAAACATATTTTTTGGCATTTGTGCAATGCAAGTTTAGTATTGGCCAGCAGATATCCACAACCCACTATTGACATAGCTGCCATACCCAAACTGCTGGTTCAGTGATTGGACCCTAATTGTGAAACCTCTTATGGAAAATTACATGATGACCTGGCATAGTGTATACAATAAACCTACCTTACTTTAACTTGTAGTTATGTAGTACCTCAGACAGTGCCTGACTTTCTGTGCTCACTGAAATATTGTCCACATAACATCCCAATCTAGAAGTTGCACACAAACCTTTAAGTGCAGTCTCTCTCTCAGTTAAATTATTTCCACCAACATGAGCTAGAGTTTGAAATCGTCACTCAGGTCCATTTTGATTGTAGCACACAACAAAGCCACACATTTGTTTTTTTTCCGCACTGCAGTGTTTTCACTTCATATATCCTGTGCCACTTCCATATCTCCCCATGTGATTAGGTTTGTGCTGTTAGAGGATCCTGCTGAGTGGGTGAGCATTGATGAGAAAACAGGACAGGTCACATCAACTAAGGCGATGGACAGAGAGTCGCCCTTTCTTAATGGCACGGGCATTTACAAAATCCTCATCGGTGCCATAGATGATGGTGTGAAGAAGCTCTACTGTATATTCAAATCCATCACAAACTGGATTATGTGGTCCACTGGTAAATTTAATGTCTATATTAACAAAGTGTTATTTTTTCCTCTGTTGTGGTTACCAAGGTGAGCCTGCAGCTACAGGCACATGCACTGTCCGGGTCCACTTGATGGACATCAATGACAACATACCTCAGCTGGTCAACAAAGGTGTCATTATGTGTGGAAACAAGGATAACAAGGTCACGGTGCTGGCCAAAGATGCAGACATGTCTCCTTTTGGTGGGCCCTTCTTCTTTTCTCTGGGAGGTGATGACAAAACTCTGGAGGAGCGATGGAAACTAGAGCCTACCTTTGGTTAGTACAGCTGTAAACCCTCATGACAAAAATAAATAAATGAATGAATAAAAATGGTTCCAATTGAAGAGCCACTACACACCTCTCTATTCACCAGGTGATGAATGTGAGCTTATTAGCCGGAAGACGCTTGCTTACACCAGCTACTCAGTGCCCCTGGAGATTCGGGATCAGCAGAACGTGGTTGGACATGATACTTTGGAAGTAATGGTGTGTGACTGTGGAGAGAAAGATGTTTGCCGTGGCAGAAAGGCGCCCTCATCCAGCCTTGGGGCACCCGGCATTGGACTGATCTTTGCAGGACTCCTCTTATTTTTGTGTGAGTATGGCAATCAGTGGTTATATTAACAAAACCATAATGTTTATGAGGAAATACAATTTTTTCAAGATTGTTAATTCATACTAATATCAGGTAGTCATTCAACAAATAGAGGGGAGAGGAATGTGACGATTTATTATTTGAACACAAACCAATCAAACAGCTTGGTTTAATCATTACAAGACCAGATCAAAAATAATTTTGTCTGCATGATTTTGTCTCTAATGGTTCAACAAATAGATTGGAGTTGGTGTGAGGGCATAACTTAGTCATAACTTAATTTCTGTTGGTCTGGCCCGTGTTAATATGCATGTAACTGCACTCCTGTATATGTCATATCATCACTTCAAATTAAACAAACAAACAAACAAAAGAAACTTTATTTGTTCAATGACGTTTGATTGAGAGCGAGGCCCTCTTTTTCAGGAATTTCCCAACCATAGTCACACAGTGTTACACATGTATGCCTGGAAGCTCCCCAGTACAACCATAGTCTCATCTGAGCAAGAGCTGGTGGATCATTTTCCCTTCCCAGCTTATCTTACCCATTGACATTTTCCAATTTAGGCCACCATTGCCCATAGCAATCATGTGGCTGTTCGATGAAAACATGTACACTGTTCTCAGTGATATTTTTGATGTTTGTCTGCAGTACTGCTGTTGCTCTTTATGTGTGACTGTGGAGGGAAGGAGTTCAAGCACATGCCCATGGTGCAGGAAGAGGGCAACCAGACCCTCATCAACTACAACCAAGAAGGAGGGGTCTCTGAATGCAAGGTGTGTTGGTCGTGTGTGCAAATTAGAGAGAGTAAGGCAGTGAGTCTATGTATCTGTGTTATTCTACGAATCACATTGAGGGTCTACCCTTTTTATTCTTTCTTCCCTCGTCTGCCAGGCTGAGCCCACTCTGCTCCTGACACCTACACACAGTGTGGCTGTGACAGACGGCCTAAAACACGGCAACATGCAGGTACACCTCCACTCCTGCCTCAGCCTCACATTCCCCTTTTTGCGGTTGACTTTTTTACAAACATACCTTGGGTGTGTCAGTGTTGCTGCAATTTCAGTTTACAAGACCACAGTGAGAAAGCAAAGAAGTGACAGTAAAAACAGTCAGTGTTATAGAAGAAGTTCATAATCCTTCTGAAAATAAATTAATGACAGCTATAATCCAGTTTCTTTGTTACTTTGTCATCTACCTGAGGTGAAGACAGATTGACAGGGATGTGACTGAAGTCTCTTGGATAAGATGTATTTTTTTAGACACTTTCATGGCATTTGTACAGCATTGAGTAAGAAGTAGCTAACAGGGTGAACTTAGCATGACAGGATACAAAGAAGACATCTTGAATTATACCTGGAGTACCTGCAAAGCAGGACTACTATGCACTGATCACATTTACTGCAGTTAGTTGTGAAGCGCTAGCCTTTGAATGGCCGACAAAGGTTTGTGTTACACAAGCAGATGTATGAGTTTAAGGAGTTGATGGAATGTAATGTATTGAATGTTCAGCTATAAAGAATTACTATAGGCTATATGATTCATGAACCTGTGGGTTTTATTTTCCAGGAGTTGATCTTGTGTCTGCATTTATCTTTTCGAGCATTTGATGAAATGCTTTGCTAAATGCCGTCGACAAAAATACTATGGCAGTTGTTGTTTTTTACTAGGCTCTGCTTGTAAGGTTGCTTTTTAAAATTTGCTTTGCTCAACTAGATGTCTCAGATGGCTCCACCAATGGCCCAGAACATGGATGTGTACAACAGCTCAGCACTCACTCTGGTGAGAAACAGGTCTTTGTGTCTCCTTTATGTGTTTATGATTCTACAAGACAAAGAATTACGATGGTTAAGAATGTCAGCCAACCAGAAACTAGATGGATTTTTTTTGGTTTTTTGGTCAGAGCATTTAAGAGATTTTTTCTACAAAGATAACAAAAATGCTTCTAAAATAACTTACACCAACTATACCTTTAACTTACATTGAATTGGGTGGTGCGTGTAGATATGACCCAAAAATCTGTAGTTGGAGATAGGCTGGGCAAGTTGCTGTCCCCTAATACGCTCCTCCACCCTGATTTTTTAACATTACTGTTTATCACCTACAGATGAACTCTAACATGACTTTACTGGGCACGCAGCATCAAAGAGAATCTCTTAGAAGCCATGGAGGGCAGACCATGGTGAGTATAAACGGTGTGATGCCTTTTTTTTGCATGCTTCCTAATGAATTTATTGTCACATGGTACAGTATCTCCCACTGTTGTGATACACTTGTTTTGTAGAGAGTCAACACTGCTGGCAGAAATCCACAAGAGGGTGTCACAACCTTGATTTGAATGTTACATGAGCAAAACCTGTTTTCCCAGTATGGGAAAGTGGGAAGTTGTTGTTTTTTTCTGGTCCCCTTTGTTTGTGTGTTAGTCTTTTTGTCTCAATCAAACTATTATCTATTTGTTCACATGATATCTCAAAAGAAATGTGAACTGGCTGTGAACTGGATCCTGGGGCATATATGTCCTAAAATACTTAATAGAAAGACAGATGAAGATTAGGTTTTGCTGTAATACATCTAAAAGAATAATAATTTTCAAAAAATATGACTTCTTATTTTTTTGTACATTAAAGATGCAGCAGCAATGAAAAGTAGCAGTTTAAAAGATATAACAGACATTTATACATTTGCATACATACACATTTTAAACCTACACATAATTTGTTTATTGTGTTATATGGAGAGGTGTTTATTATTATTATTATTTCTACCCATATAAATGAGGTCAAACATGATGCTGATTAAAACATTTTTTAATTAATAAACTTAAAGCTTTCAGTTATTAAAAAATACAACTACAGTGACTGTCAGACGATGTCAAGTGAGGGTAGTAAAAACTGAATCTGTTTAATAATTTCAGAACTCCACATGGACTACAAATAGGAACAACACCTACCAGGTAAATAGTGCTCTTCATTGTTTTATTAAGTGCATAAAATATAAATCTTTTTGACTGCACTGTATACACTTTGTAATGCATATAGTTTCAGTATGCTTATTATGCAATAGAAAGAATGTACATTTACATTATATATGGTTGTAAGAGCTCACAGTCCTCCTCTCTGTGAATAGGGGGGCTCATCAAGGCACAGCCGCTCTTTCAGCCTGTGGTCAAATCAACACATTGCAGATCACATCGACAGGGTAAGAGAGTTTGTCTCATATCTACCACCTTCCATCATGGTAGCTGGCTGCCATGTGTGAGTGTGATTGAAGAGTTGAAAGGCAAAACTTGTTTTATCCAAAAGTGCTTTGGATAAAAGCTCTATATAAAATGCAGCCATTTCGCTGATTATCAAATTTAAATAACTGTACCTGCTGCATATACTGCATATCCTGCATATACTTTAAGTGCCATTAATACACCATAAAACATCCAGACTGAATGTCTTCTCTTTTTTTGACTCTTCAATCCCACAGAGACTGTCCGCAATTGATGGAAACCATGAAGACCACCCACAGTACCAAACCTGCGAGTATGCCTACGAGGGACAGGGCAGCAAATGCCAGTCACTGGATGGGCTATCACTAAGCAACCTGGGAGATGATTTGACATTTCTGAATGTTTTGGGGTCAAAGTTCAACACCTTGGGAGGCATCTGTCACCAGACACTTCAAGAAAGAAAAACACATTATTAAAAGGCACTGCTGGACTGGCATTTTTAGATCAACCAAGCGGTTCTTCTGGCCTGCTTTGAGGTTGTTATGGACTGATCTGACTAGATCTTTGGAGAGAAGATTTATCACAGTTTTTGGATTTTGCACTTAAACATCTCACATATTTAGAACCAGCAATTCAATATCAGACTCTGACTCTCTCACTCTCACATATTTGGAGCTAGATATATTGGCATCCACTACAAAAATGATGTAGTAAAGGGTGTATTTTGCTTGCTTGAAGATGGAATTAATGCACTGCACAAGCTTTCATTCATGCTCTGGTGACTTTGAAATTTGATGTTTTGACAGTCACTGGGTGTGTTTGCTTGTTTGTTTTTTTGTTTTTTTTACTTTGTTACTGTAGGAGTGATTGTGGCCAGCTCTAGAGTGCTTTATCATGGCAATACATTTAGATGTTTTAAACAGTAAGTTTATAAGTGAAACCTTTTTATAGTATACAAGACGTTTCATTTCTACAAGTCACTTTTCCAAGACTACTGTTTTGTTAAAGATTCTTGATAATAACCAGCAGAAATCTGACTGGTTGAAAATTGTTGTTAGACAGTAATTGGACAGTGTTATTGATCATCAACTAAGGTAGTGAAAAATGTCTGTGGCCTGTTGGGTTAGGGTTAGGGGTTTAGGATTAGTGGTGTGGTGGGTGTGGGCTCTGTGACTGCTTTGTTTTTATAGGCATTTTTGCATCTGTTGTCTTAATCATGCATTATTTTAGAGAACAATTTGACATGTAGCATTCTGAAATAAATTTGTATTTGTCATTACTAAAAGATGCTGATAACAAGCAGTGAAACTCTTTTTTTACCTCATGATCAGGCTAAGCAATTACAATTAAACTACCAAACTAGCAACATGCTGTACCATTATGTTACAATGTTAAGACCAAAATACTATCAGGTTTCATTTTTCACCACTATAATTACATGCATTATTTTTTTCACACTTACACACATCTAGCCTAGGACTATGTCATGAATTGCAGAAGATAAAGAGGTTGGCAATGAGGGAGTGGTGGCAGCAGAAATGCTGTAGGCCTACATCTTGTAGGTAGAGAGTTGGGTTGGGTCGACTGTTTTCTCACCCTGCAATTCCAGTGATAATTCCACCTAACAACTCCTTGTGTCTTTGCCAAGAAAATCTTCACCCTACCTGATTTAATGTGGCTACATATTGGCTTTGTATTCCTTCTGTAAGCCATGTTACTATGAGTCCCCTTCAGTCTGTCAGCAGAAGTGGCAGAACTTGTTTTTTTTAATTAATGGTGTGTCACAGAGAGCAATGTGCAAATCTTATCCCCGGTTTGAAGTACAACCCAGGAACTGATTATACATCAAATGTGCTGTTTACCTTCAGTTCAGTTTAAATTCAGCACAGGACAACAAAATACACAAGACAGTATTAAAGTAATGCCATATCTACTGTTGATTAATCATGGAAATAGCAATGTTTGAGTTGAATCTTTACAAGGGGGGAGGAAATGTTTTGTTATTAATCAAACAGTGACATTTGCCATCCACACAAAAACACACTAAAGCTTCTCTCATCATCTTATTAAGTAAGTGGTGTGTCATGGTTTTGTGTTTAGTTCAGTATTTCCTGTTTTATTTTGAATTTTCTTCTTCTCTTGTGTCCCATGTTACTTTACACTCCTGTCTTTGTTCTTTCCCCCCTTTTTTTGATTACCTTGATTTGGTTCACCTTCTCTCCCCAGTGTATTTAAGTCTGTGTGATTCCCTCTTTCTTTGCGTGCCTTCGTTTGACTGTTTTCGAGTGTATTTCCAGTGTTTTGTCGCATTTTGGGGTTTTTGTTTTGCTTTGCTGTTCCTTGGACTTTGCCTGTTCTTTGGATTTTTGCCTCTGCCCTTTGGACTTGTCTGCCTGTTACCAACTGCTTCCCTGGTTTTGACCTCTGCCGCCTCTACACCCCGTAAGCCTGTGTTTTTTGCTATTGAATAAATTTGACTACACTGCACCTGCTCAGCGTCAAAGTCTGCATCTGGGTCCTAATCTTCCTTGCGTTTTTGGTCCCAAATGTGATAGAACAAACTATACAACATTGACTCAGCAAACGTCATTTAAGGATGAACTTAATGATTTGTGCTGCCCTTGTGCATACCATGAGTGGAAGAGGGACTTTGATTGGGAGTGCAAAGAGGCTGCCCAGAGGATGGCACACAGGGAAGTGTCTAAAAGACCATAGTCTTTATATCAGTCGCCTAGCCTCCAGCCTGCTAGCATCCTGCCCAATAACTTTCCTCTTCGTTAATGTCCAGGCTGCTAGCTTTCAGCAAGCTAGCTTCCAGCTGGAAGTCAAGTCCATTAGGCTCAAGTTTGTTAGCCTGCAAACTTCCAGTCTGAGCCAACCACCCTTCAGCCAACCAACTTCTGGGAAGCCCTCCAGAAGGAAGCGTGGTGCCCACTGACATCATTCCTCTCCGCTGCCCAGCGCCCCAGATCCTCCACTGCCAAGTGCCCCAGAGCCATAGAGACTCCACTCCTGGTTCCAACTCCCAGACGGCCAGTTGGTACCACGTGTCAATGCTTAGCCAGAGCTCCCAGAACATAAGTCAGTCTTTGCTGACACCACACCAGACCTCAGGCTGTCTGGTTCCTGCTCTGAGCTGCAGAAGTCCCCGGGTCTTGGACTACAGAGATTCCCAGTTCCTGGACTGCAGAAGTCCCCAGTTTCTGGGCTGCAGACGTCCCAAGTTCCTAGACTGCAGAAGTCCCCAGTTCCTGGGCTGCAGAAGTCCCCAGTTTCTGGGCGGCTCCGAGCTGCAGCAGCAACCCATCAAGCCTGAGTTACAGCTGTTACCGGTTCCTGAGCTTGCAAACTCCGGTCTCCTTGGTGAAAGTCTGTGTGTGTGTGTGTGCGTGTGTGTGTGTGTGTGTGTGTGTGTGTGTGTGTGTGTGTGTGTGTGTGTGTGTGTGT
>JBBPCS010072375.1:0-16067 GCA_037974645.1 Hollardia meadi
TGTTTTACAGTTTCACGTCGGTGTTTTACAGTGTCACGTCTGTGTTTTACAGTTTCACGTCGGTGTTTTACAGTGTCACGTCTGTGTTTTACAGTTTCACGTCGGTGTTTTACAGTGTCCCGTCGGTGTTTTACAGTGTCCCTTCGGTGTTTTACAGTGTTTTGTCGGTGTTTTACAGTGTCCCGTCTGTGTTTTACAGTGTATTGTCAGTGTTTTACAGTGTTTTGTCGGTGTTTTACAGTGTATTGTCGGTGTTTTACAGTGTCCCGTCGGTGTTTTACAGTGTCCCGTCGGTGTTTTACAGTGTCCCGTCAGTCTTTTACAGTGTATTGTCGGTGTTTTACAGTGTCCCGTCTGTGTTTTACAGTGTCTTGTCGGTGTTTTACAGTGTCCCTTCGGTGTTTTACAGTGTTTTGTCTGTGTTTTACAGTGTCCTGTCTGTGTTTTACAGTGTCCCGTCTGTGTTTTACAGCGTCCCGTCGGTCTTTTACAATGTTTTGTCGGTGTTTTACAGTGTCCCGTCTGTGTTTTACAGTGTCTTGTCTGTGTTTTACAGTGTCTTGTCGGTGTTTTAGAGTGTCACGTCTGTGTTTTACAGTGTCTTGTCGGTGTTTTAGAGTGTTAATCCACCAAACTCAAGAGACGGCTGCTGAAGGCTGCCTAATATTGTAGATGTTTGTCATCTTGAAGCTTCGAAAAATTTAGAAACAGGTGGTGATTCACAGCAAACCAGCAGCTGGAATCAGCGCCTGAATTTTTACTGAAAATGACAACGCTTAGATTTTTATAGTACCGACATTGTTGGCACTAAAAGTTTACTATAATGTTGTATTTGTAGATTAGAAACATTCAGGTGTCACTTTAAAATTAGACATCTACAGGTCTGAAGCTGCAAAGAAGGAAAGAAGAGGGAAGCAGGAGGTGAGGAGTGAGGGGAGAGAAAAGAGACAAAATAAAAGAGGAGACTTCAAAGAGCTCAACAGAGAAATAATAAGGAGTAGAGAAAGTACCTTAAACGAGGAGTGCTGATCCAGGTACATCTTGACACTTGAAATATCAGTGCAATTTATATAAAGACGATGCGAGCGGCCATCCCAGTTCAATTCTCTGCAAAGCATGAAGTAATGAAGGCAATGATCAGAAAATCAATGAAAATCAATCTCGGTGAAAGACTTGATGCCGGTCCAAGACAGCAGATGAAGACGGGGTGCTTTCAGGTCAACTTCCTGTCCTTAAAAAGGAAACAAAAGAATGAATTACAGTAGAAAGATAGAAAAAGCTAAATTATCTTTTACTCATTTTAACTTACTTTCTGAATAGATTGACTAATTTTAGTGGAATCAATTGTTTTGCAGGATTTAGAGTGTTGTCGTGTTGATAAAGTAGCTTGTAGTTTATTTAAGAATCACATGCTATAAAGCTAAACTATTAGCCTGAGAGGATGCAGCATAATTAAAGGTACAGTTCAGCTCGAAATCAAAACTACATCTTTTCTCTCCAATATAATGGAACTAGATGGCACTTCACTTGTGGAGCTCAAAGAGCCAAAAAAATACATTAGAAAAACTCAACATCAATGTCTCTTTCCAGAAATCATGACCCGGTTACTCAAGATAATCCACAGACCTTGTTGTCAGCAGTTTCATGGAGGAACTACTTTCTGTCCGTATCACTGCGCAGAAGGAAACGTGCATCTACTCATCTAGTTCCATTATATTGGAGAGAAGGCAGGCATCTCTACAGCTGATATCTCCAAAAAAAAAGCTTCAGGATAATTGGTTTACTGATGGAAGCAGGTCACATGTAATGCTTTCATATGAGCACACATTTAATGTTTACACACAATTTATGGACCCAATAAAATACTGAATTTATTGGCATTTCAAAAACAAAAAATCATCAAATGCCTTCTTGTCTTTGCTGTAGTGTGAATTTGTTAAAAAAAAAGAAAAAAAAAAAAGTCACAGATTTAGGGAACCATACAAAAAAAGAAGTTATCTTGTCAAAAATATTTTTCGTGCGGTTTCTGAGCGGCAGAGAGGAAGTGACCTCGTCAGACGGCCTGTAGCATCGCCGCTGTAGAACCAATTAGCTTAAAAGGGGTCTTGTGGTAGACTGACTGGATGGATCACTGGTGTACTGTGTGTGTGTGGTGGTGTTGGTGGGGTCACATGTGTGTGTGTGTGTTTCATCTAATGCTTTTGTGTGGGCATGAGCAGTATAGTGTTGTGTCAGCACAGTTATATTACACAGATTTATGCTCACTTGTCAGGGACACACACACACACACACACACACACACACACACACACACACACACACACACAGTCATTTTCTTTCTAGGTCTCCCTTTTCTCAGTCCTGTTGTGGAATGAGAAAATCCAGTTTTTGAAAGAAATCAACATTATTTCTTTGTCATAATCTAAAAACTTATATTATCTATATGATCGACTGCTTATATAAATATTAATAAAACATAAATATGAATAAAACAGAGAGGAGATGAAGAAATACAAGAATGTGCACAAAAAAAGACATTAGGTAATATTTGTGGTTCATGTAATATCGTGTGTGCAGTTGTGTTGCTCAATAAAACAACCTTTTACTTTCACTAAGTCAAACATTGACAATTACATAATGAAACTCTTCTAACAGGCTGAGAGCGAGCGGAAGCCTTAAAGTGAGGACATAAAAAAAACAGCCAGTTTCATTGATTAACAGCGTCCGTTAGCTCCAGCTAACTGCTCCTCGTATATCAGCTTCCCCTGATGCTACTGTACACGAAACATCACTATATATAATCAGATGAAAGATGATCTGTAAGACACATAGACAGAACATCTGCCAGCCAATAATAACAAAATAAATTATTTTGATCTTATATGTTAGCTAAAGAAAGGTGAAAGTCAATCAGTTATGGAATATACAGCTCCACATGTCTCTGTATGCTGCAGGTTACTTTTTTTATTATTCACACGGGCTCGTTCTTCTGTATCGCAAATTAAAACACAAACTAACGTGATCTCACGGCGTGTCGTTTGAACTTCACGCCATCACTCCTAACGATATTTCAAGTGTCATTTCACGCATTTTAAGATTTTGTGTCACGTAACACCTTCCGCATTTTATGAGTTACACACTTGCATGGAACGACGCAGTCATGTGATTTTTTTGTCGTGTGACCCTTTGTTGTCTCACACTCAAATTCCAGCAGGCACTTCTGCGCCGTGTCCCTGCTGCCGGAGCCGATTGCAGCCATTTCAGACAATGCTCGTGATTCCACCAGGTTCTCTGCTCTGCTCCGCAGAGAATATGCACCTATTCTGTTATTGATGGAAGCCGCATCAAGCTGCACAGAGCAGATAACGTCATAGAGAATCCAGTCAACTTTCAAAATAAAATAACCTGTGCAGACTCTGGATTGTGTTTCACTTCTCAAAACAGACAAAAAAGAAACCATTTAACTGCATGTTAGAAGCACCAAAAAAAAATAAACACAATCAGAGCAAGACCACAAAATTGGACAGGAATGCTGCTCTGCTTCTGAAACGCTCCTGGTGGGGTAGGAAGTGACGTGGAGGACGGAACAAAACAGCGTCAGACACAAAGCATTACAGAGAGGTGCCCGAAACAAGGGGTTAGTTACGTGACCGACAGTTGGTGGTTTAGGCATCAAAACAACTTGATTAAGTTTATGAAAAAAAGACGGACACACGAACCTCGGTCTCCTGGGTGAAAGACCTGCGTTTGTTTGACCGATCTACCACACATGAATAAAACGCCAATTTCTTTAGTCATTTCACGTGTTATCAAAATGCATTTTTTGCTTGTTGCATCATTTAACATCATCTGCATTCAGCTTTTCTCACGGAATTTTAGGCCCGAATGTCACAGAGACGTCTGGTGACGTAGTAAAGACGTAAAGTCTGCACATAGAAGAGGTTGGGGTGGTGGATGGGACAAACAAACCCCGTCATGCTCCGTGTGAAACCGAGAGTAAATGTTGACATCACATACGTAACCGAGTCGGTTTTATGCCTAAACTTAACCAAACTGCGACTGCAGGTCACGTGACTCAGACGATGAAGGATACATGAGGAAAGTCACCTGACTTCAACCTTTCTACATCTAAAACTCATAAAATATGGGCAGCTTTAAACGACATGCTAAAATCTTAACATTTGTGAAATGAGATGCGAAATGTCCTTTAAAGTGGCGTGCTGTTGAGATCAACATGAGATCACGTTAAAACGGTGGAAAGTTCAGTGATTAGTGCAAAACGAAGGATTCAAACATACACTGAAACAGACAAATGGAAAGCTGTGAACTTATATTTCTTTCTAGATTCCAGTCTACGCAAACACCCTGTGATGACAACAAATTAAGCCACGAACGTGGAAAGTATATTTTCAGCTTCACACATCAGCACTACTACGTTTAATAAACGTAGTGAGACTAAACCAGGAGAATGCTGCAGGAGACAAGTTTATTTTGTGCAGTTTATGTTTAGTAGAACACACATAAATAATGTTCCCTCACACACAAACACAAATATATTTTCTTACTGGTTTGATCGCAACATTCAGTCCAGTGATCAACACCTGGAGACTCAGCAGGGAACCTAAAGGAATCAATATATCAATATACTTAGGTTTTCTCTGTAGGTAGTGTTGTGTTTAATGTCTTTCTGCGTGTGTGTTTTTGTGCATATGTGTGTTGGCTGCCTAAACACCTTTTTTTCCCTGCTGTAACATTCAGGATTTCAGGACAATTCTTGGACGCACCGGAGCTGAACTTCCCTCAAAATTTCTCATTTCAAAAGACGAGATATAAAAAAAATACAAAATCCTGCTGTATCGTGGTGTCACCTGCTGCTTCACGGAGCTTAAATCCCGGATTGAAAGCTGACTGAGAAGCAGGAGACGGGTAAAAAGAAAGCCTTGTTTGAAGCTGTTGTGGGACTGTCTGGAGTTCAGACCTGTTTTTCTCCTTCTTTAATCCGCTGCCATGAAACAGTTTAGAGGCAGACAAGGGGGACTTGTCAATTGATCCACAGGGAATTTGATCAAAAGCCAAGAACAACCAGAGTGAGAACTGGCTGGCTGAATGCTGCTGTGTTTCAACAAATCAATTTACTAAGCACTAACATTGTTCAATTAAATTCTAACAAACACAGGAATATTTTTTTCTCAAATGAAACTCACTTTGTCTTCTTTCACCTTTTTAAAGGTGAATTCAGGAAACAGTTTCCATTTATTCAACCTTTATATAATTTCTATCAACATCTCAGCATGTAGTGAGCTGGAGGTGTAGATTCTCTCCTTTGCTCCATTCATAAAGATGGCCGGCGCGTCTCCACTTCCTCCCACTGTACAAAAATGAAGCCAAAACATCCCGGATATGAGCGCTGACATCTAATTCTGGTGATGTCATTTGGAGCCAGAGTCTGTGCAGTAGTGATCGGGGGGTGGAGCCACGGTATTGAGTTCCAGTCCATACACCCACCAGACTCAATCACGAGCAGCTGTCAATCATGACGTTTCAGCCCCTTTTTATAGCATCAAATAACTAATTAAAACCAAACTGATCAGAAAAATGAACACTTGAACAAACATCAGCGTGATAAGAACGACCTAAAATGACACTGAAACCAAGGAGACACTTTGTTTTGTACCTGACGGTGTTTCCGCATATCTTTGTGTACCCGTCCGACGAGCTTGTATCTTCATGGAGAGCCAGGTTTGTGAGACAGCTGAACTGATGAGCAGCAACTTTCTTGTGGTTTCAGAACTGCAGAGTCAGATGTTTTCACGAATCCCAATACAAGTCAATACATCTAGTCATCTAATAAAAGCAAAATTCTGCTTATAGTTCAGGCTCCCCCATCAAATACAGGGTGGAGGAACTTTTAATAGATGAGCACAGAATGTCTAGAAGTAAGTTTATGATATCGTTGTGTTGCTAGCACAGATGACTGCGTGTACAGGTATCCTGCCAACCAGTGTTGGGTGTTACAGAATAACGCGTTAGGTTACCCAGATTACTTTTTTGTATATAGGTGTAATAGATGTAAGAATATATTTACTTTCTTAACATTTTGTGACTTTATTTTGTTTATTTATATGTACGAAGGTAACGTTGGTGATCACCGCTCGAACACGTCTCCCTGCTGAAACTAAAGTCAAGTCGGTGATTGTGATGTTTCCCAAATCGTAAAACATTTATATGAGTAATTCTGAAAGCGCCATTTCTTGCATTTATTTCTGTTTAATTTGGAGCACTTACCAATATGGGCAGACTGATAAGATATGACCCTGGGATACATGTTCATCTATCATTTCACGCTTACATGGGCACAACATCTTGATCTGAAGGAGGCCAGAATCATCTTAATGACAGCACATTATGCAGCAGGTCCCTCTTAATATAAATGATATTAGCAAACTGTCCTTATCATTGAGAGCTCATTAAAAGTGGCATGCATATGATGTACAATTGTGTGTGTGTGCGTGTGTGTGTGCGCGTGTAATTGAGGAGACACCATGAAGGATGTGTGTAAGCCACATTCATGTTAGCGCATATTAGCACTAATGAGATTTCAGCCATCAAAGACTCTTTGTGATTACAGTTATCAGAGTGACCCTTCACAACCTCCTCCTGCAACACACACACACACACGCACGCACACACGCACACATGCACGCACACACACACAACAAGATGTCAGTTGCAGAGTGACTGTCTTGCAGACAGGTAGGGGTAAACAGAGAGGAAGATACAAAAACAGTCTGAAAAATAGGACAACAAATAAAGAGATATGCAGCTCGTCCACGAGTCTGACAGACAAATGTAAAAACATTTTCGAGGTCATGCTGTTTATTATCATCGGTGAAGTTAAATTTGAGAGAGTGAAGCAACTGGACCACATCTTTTAACGATCATTCTGTATATGAGGGATGAACACACTTCATCTTATCAGCAGCTTTGTGTTTATATTTTGCAACTATTAGAGCTTTTGATAACTTCGTGTCAGTCCCTTTTCAGCCAACATAGTGACATGGAGCTGCAGGTGGCAGTTTGTCGGCCAGTCAGACAGTCAGTCCAGCACTTTGGCGATGCTAGCGCTACGAGCAAACCTTTACTGCTGCTCTTTGTACACACATTCATGGCTCTCGTTCCCTGACTTCTTCTAACAATACCACGAGGCTGATTCTGTGGTTTTGAGTGAAATATAGAAAAATAATATTGGATGGATTTCTGGTTCAGATATTCAGTGAGTACAAATCTTGAACACAGACAAACAGGATGAGTTGTAATAACTTTTCCTCTGGCACCACCATCAGATCCAAATTTTGATTTCATCCAATACTTTGGTTCATACCTGCAAAAATAATTCCCACCAGCATGCTAACAATAAACACAAAGTGTTTCATGTTAGCATGCTGGACTTAGCGGTTAGCACTGCTGTGAGCATGGCTAGCCGCTAGCATGGCTCTAAGTCTTGTTTAAATCGTAGGGCAGGAGTTCTCAACCTTTTTGTAACTTAAGGTCCATTTCTGATTGTCAACAAATTTCTGAGGGAATAAAAATTAATTAAAAAATAAATATAGGCCTTTATACAGAGCTGTGGCAGGATTTTACCACACAACACACTATTACACACTGTACATCACTTTTTCATTTCAAAAACCATTTTGTGGAAACTTACCAATTACTCCTCTATGACATGAACACGACATGAGGCGCTGCAGCGATTTGAGCTCAATGCTAACACTAGCACGACCTGGGATGAGAACGTGTCGCTTGATTCTGGTGACCGTAAAATGAGTGAAAACATTACAGCAATGACCGCTAACGTGTCGTTACAGTGATAGTCTTGTGTATCGCTTGATGAACACCATGAATAAAAGCTTATGACTTAGCAAAACAACGGCTAACAAAAAACAACTATTCAAACATCTGCAAGAGGATGAGAGAAAGTAATGAGAAAACTCTGTGAAGTCTCAACAAAATATTACACAAACTACTTCACAGAAAAAGACTTGGTCCATCAAGTCGGCTCATCGTTAATCGTAACTGGCAGTGTTGACGGGTGGGAAGCCGGTGAGGGATCATGTTCTCGACACTGCACTTGTGAGCCCAACTGCTTGACCAGAGTGCCCCTGGGGGTAAGTGACAGGATTTGAGGGGGTGGGGGGAGCTTCTGTGTGTGTCACATCGTCCCAGCGAAGCTCCACTCTGTCAGGTGAAAATAAGAAGCTGTCAGATCTGCACTTATCAGAGGAAGTCTGTCCAGACCTCCACGCAGCAACAGTGGGAGTGACGAGTGCACAGGGCATTCCAAATGTGGGGAAGAAGGGGGAATTTAATTGCTTCATACAGTGAGGATTTATCCACTTTGTGCAAGAAATGTATGAATTTCATTGTAATTGACAGAAGTCTGTCACAACAAAACACTAAGAATCACCAGAAAATCCAGCAGATCTGGTCACGTCGTGAATCTCCCCTCTCAGCGGTTCAGCTGAGTATTCCTCTGTCTCTGGACACCTTATCAACCGGTGTTAAGCCTTATTACGATGGGATCTGCTGGGGACGCAGACTGCTGTCTGTGGGAGTTTTAATGCCAGAGGGCCGGGGGCCTGGTGGTGGACCAAGTATCGCAAGAGTCTGCCAAAACAGATAAGGTGTCTGCTGTGTGCGCCACATGGCAGGAAATGTTGATGAAAAGTCCAAACTTACAGTAACTGTGTTCACAGTAGTCAGATTACATTTGTGTGTGTGTTCAGTCTGAGCAGTCTAAATGAGAGCCGTTCTATAAGCTTGAACAGAGAAAGTTGATTGGTTGCACCATTGAGTATATAAAGATGGACGACATGAGAGCGCCCCAAAAGTGAAGCCATGATTGTCACGATTGGGTCAAGTGGGTGTATGGGCGGGAATTCAATAACGCGGCTCCACCCCCCGATCACTACTGCACAGACTCTGGCTCCAAATGACATCACCAGAACAAGATGGCAGCGCTCATATCCAGGATATTTTGGCTTCATTTTTGTATAGTGGGAGGAAGTGGAGACGTGTCAGCCATCTTTATTTATGTCAATGGTTTGCACACTGAAGAGTGAACAGAGACGGTATTCCTCAATATGACATAGAGCTGCCATTTAAAGGGATAGTTCAGGTTTTTTGAAGTGGGGTTGGTGGAGCTTCTTATCCATTGACAGTTTATTACCGACAGTAGAAGGCAGTTTGGAGAAGCAGCAGGACTACTTGTATAGGAAGCTAAGCAATGTACTGCTGTGGACGGGGGCAGCAGCAAAATGCATTTTACCCCCTTAAAATAAATCAATATCCCTTCATGTGTATGTTATATATAGAATATTTTCTGACAGGAAACTAAAGCATTTACATCCATCTATGTTTTCTTCAAAGCCACCAGACTCCTTCGACAAAAAAAATCATTTTAGCTCGCAGAACATGAGAGTTGCTTTTTTTTTTTTTTACCACTGCCTCCATTGGTTAGTTTGTTTGTGTTATTGTGTGATTTTGGTGTTAAAAGGTTAGTTCACCAAAGATTATATATCTTTATGATTTTATATATAAATAAATGCTTTAGATAGAGCTGTACACACTGACAGACCAGAATAACTCATTAAAAAACATAAGGTCAGAATGTATCGAATGTATCAGCCATATTGTTTATTATCTATAAATCGGACGGTGCTGTAAAACACAGGGTTGTGAAGATATTCTGTGAAAACCTGCACATTTAATTCTGTACATCTTTAAAGGAAGAGGAAATATTTTAAAAAAAAGGTCTTAAAGCTTTAAGTCAAACAACATAATCACTCAGCGCTTCATTGATTGAGCGCACAGTTGATCTGTTCTCATTCGGACATTTCGTGTGTGCATTCAGGATTTGGAAAATGGCTTTGCTTGCTCATGGGTTTATTCAGAATACTGTTTGGAAACGACCCCGGGCAGTTCAGTTCTTCTTTTTGTATTTCACTGATACGTTTAAATCAAGCTATCTAAAATGAATTCTTTCTGTCATGACCCCTCATCTGCTCAGGATGAGCCATGCACCGTCACTCTGTAGCCCCGATGTGTAGGATTCAACAAGTCGTCCAACACTGACCAAAAAGTAGGATTCTTATATATAACTGCGACCAAAACATGTCCTCACATGACTGCGATGTGCGTCTTTCAGTTGGTTCTCGTGTCATCTCTGCTGAAACACACTCGTACATCAAACATACTGAACGCATGTGTGACTGAGGACGACTAAATCTTTGACTCTCATGCACTCTCAGCTGGTTCCAGCTGAAAGCCGACCCTGTCACGAGGCAGCGAGGCCCGGCGGGTCCGAAAGTGTCAGACAGGAAGAGCTTTGGGGGAGAAATGTGCATTCTCCATCAACGCGAAAGCTAAAATTTGAGCTGAGTTTTTGATCCCCTCCGGAGCGTTGATCTGCTCTCTGGAGCCAAGCGAGATGTCGGTCTGATGGCTGCATAACTCTCTCTCCTGGAAACAACATATTTTATATGAAATATCTGGAAGCAGGAGAATACTAATTATCAATTTACACTAAATTCCACCTAATATGTCCCAGTGGAATGGATATTATCTGTCTGCTTTTATGTGTATTTTTTGTGGCATCTTTCTGCGCCTTCATGATTTTAAGCAATAGCAGTGGGTGTATTTCTGATTGCTTGGGGGGTCTTCGAGGGCTGCGAACACTCCAAAGATGTTCCTCAGATACCACAAAGGAAGAGGAGTGCCGAGAGGAGGGGAGGAATGGCCGGATGCCTTCTGAGATTGGATCTCAGGACAGGAAGAGAGAAAATAAAAAGCGACGAGGTGAAAGGGGAGAACGACAAAGACGTCTTACTGGAGGGACCCCAGTGGGTCGGCATCCTGACAAGAGGGGTCACATGGGAAAAGATAAACGGGGGGGGGACAGGACAAGATGACGGAGCGGGGCTGAAAATAAGAGGTGAGAGGAGAGTTCAGGTGTGAGGAGAGGAAACAAGGGAGGTGACAGGAGGAAAGACAAGATCACAGGCAGAGGGCAGGAGGAAACAAGCATTCAGATAAAACTCTGCTGGGTTTATGTGAAATCATGGAATATGTGAGGAATCTACAATAAACATAAATGAAAAATCCAGTGAATTCTACTTGATGTCTCTCACTATTTATGTTTTCAAATGTTTCCATGTAAGTAATGCTGATTTCAGTTTCTCTTTCTGTGGTGCTGAAACCTCACGTTCAAGGGCAGTTTAATCTTTCACCACACTGGAGTAAACAAAGAAAAATGGCTTTCAGACTTTTGTGCAGCTCACATGAGCTGGTATTACTGGGTGAGAGAAGGGCAAATGCATTTTTGTTAGATAACACTGTGAGAAGCCAAAGAAGCAGCTCACAGATGCTATCGAATGAATGGAAACCAGGATTTTTATTTTTTTTAAAGCTTCTTCTTTTCCTTATTTGCCGTTTCTAAAACTGACTTCTTTGTTTGGAAGTCGGCGCCACAGAAAAGTCTTGTGAGACCTCCACAAACCTCCTCAAAATAAAGACAACAACACATCTGTTAACCACCAGATCTCAAATGACACCACTGTTAAAGTATCCATCAGAAACAAACAACAATGCCTCAATCACTTGGACGCGTGTAAATAACAGTGAAATGCCAAATCTTATTAGAAAATGTTCATAGAGTATCATATAGTGTCATAAATGAGTTTGACTTACCCTAAATTTGTGCATATAAAATAGTCAGAAACAAGTGATTTGGTGGAAAAACTCAAGTGAACCAAGCTGAGGCCTTTAAAACACATTTAAACTGCTTATTGTTGGATTTCATTGGATATACTGAGTGTCAATCATCGGCTGGATTGGTTGCAATTGGCTCAGTCTTTAGAGGAGAGAAGAGGCGGGCTCTTTCTTCCACTGCTGGTTGGCTATTGGAGGCTGTAGACGGGACATTGAAGCTGCTATTGGATCAAATGAGCTGTCAATCAACAAGCTCAGTGCCGGCTCCAGTGTGACAAACAAGGAAAATACCAGAAGAACTGGTCAGTTTGTTCTAATTAATGGATGTAAAACTGTGTTTTGGGCTTGGAAATGGTTCGACTGGACCTTTAAGCAACGAGACAGTTTCATCTGTGATTTATGAGGCGTGACGTATGTCAGTGTTTGTTTGTTTGTTTGTTTGTCGATGGACTTTAAAGGCCATGGAACCGTTCAGGTGAGGTGGCAATTATAAGTTAATTAAATTAATTAAAAGATTGTGAAATTCAAAGGGAAGCTCGACTCGGGAAGGAAAAATACGTGGAAGATGTTGATCATTGTTAAACAACCGCCATTGCAGATGAAAATCTATCTGATATGACGCAGGCGGAAATGTTCAAAGACAAGGTGCTGTTTTAAAGTTTTATTCGTGTTAGTCACGTTCCCTGATTTCCTTCCTCACTCTCTGAATCTCTCCTGGAAGTTAAAGCAACAGGCGACCAAATGAAACGCATGTGTTTTGAAACTGCATTTCCCAGCAACCATTAGTGACATTTTTCTATTGTTCATAGTTAAAATAACAACATCTTTAGTAAAGAGTGTGTGTCTGTGTCTGTGTGTGTTACTGATGATTTGTCTCGTTTTCCAGTCATCTTGAGAAGAAGTCTTCGCCTGCAGGAAGCAGATTATTACAGGCCGGACGGAACTCCATCTGTTTGGGGTGGGGGATGGGTCAAACAATCAGTGGACCAGCGTGTAACCGAAAGTTGATATTGACGTTGTTAATTCTTGCCTGCAAGTAAAGTTACGTAAAGTTTTAACTTAAGTCGCATAAGTAACGTAAGTTAGGTGACGTACGTAACATAACTAAACTGATTTTAACCCAAACCATGATGTTTTGTTTCTTAACTTAACCAAGTTGTTTTTATGCCTAAACGTAACCGAACTGTGACTGTAAGTCATGTGACTGAGACAACTAAAGTCACATGACGAAAGTCACATGACGAAAGTCACCTGACGTTGTTTCCTGTATGTCTAAAACTCATAAAAATGCGGACGCCGTTAAATGATGTGAAACGACCTTAAAAGTGGCGAAAATACGATGTGTCAATTATGTTCCACTCGGGAGCGGCTGAGTAACTCGCGACACCTAGTGGTAAGATTTGGTATACTGGTCCAAACCATTTAGAAACTTTTATACCGGCCCAACCCTCCTGACACAGAAATGTAAAGTCGCAACACAAACTCACAGGCGGTACAGATGTAAAGGAATAATCAGACAGTCTATGTGTGTGAATGTGTGCATGTGTGTGTGTGGCCCACTGCCATATTGATTAGTTTACAAAAGCTGCACGCTCAGGGTTTGTGGTTTATTTCCCTCCCAAAATGTCGCTGTCACTTAAAATATGCATCTAGAGGAGAAAGCAGCAGGGATGGTAGACTGTATAGACAAAATAAACGAATAAGGGAGATAAAGAAAACAAAAGAGTGAAAATGGAGGTGAAAAGAGAACGGAGAGATGGAAAAGAAAGAATCATTACTTCTGAACAAGGGCCAGATGTAGAATTAACATTCCCTGTTTCAGTGTTTAGTATGCTGAACACATCGTGGATCACTCATCGCTATCCAACCGCCTTGGCACTCAGGGCAGCGCTCTCTCTCTCCCCCTCTCTCTCTCGCTCAGCCTTTGATGCCAGCTGAGCTGGAGAGAGGGATGGGACATAAGGAGGGGGGGATGCTGGTCAGGGGAACTGTGCGGTACAGATGTTAAGTGTGAAGCGGAGTTGACGTGCTGTGTGTAGAATATTCCACCAGTTCAACCCCGCGGGCTCACATGCAGGTGATGAGCCTGCGAAACAAGAATCCGTGCATCACTCTGCAGATGAGGAGTGAAACTCAGACTCATCAGTCAAAAGCTTTTTGGGCTTTTGAGGTGATTTTGGCTTTTAGCTTATATCAACTTGAGAGGGATGCAACATGGATATTGGAGAGCTGGCGCAGCACAGAGGTCACCGCATGCTGATTTCCTACTTGAATTAGGCTGCGGCTTAATTTATTTAAAATCCTGAAGTTTATTAAATTCTAATCAGCTGTTATTATCTGCATATAGTGTCAGTAGGGGCCACTGCACCTGATTTCCCACTAATCATGTACGCACATTCTAATTAATACTCCCAGGCACTCAAATTCCCCAAAGTCGCACCATAATCAACATGCTGTCATGACCAGTTGTGCTAATTAGTTAAATAATTATTAATGAGATCAATTCATTAATTTGTACAGTAAACGTTTCACTTTAACAGGAGCGTTGCCACAGAACTCCGTATCGCATACGGTCACGTACCAAATTAAAGTTAATGGATTTCTGTTTTGATGCAGAGCCAATCTGATGTCATTATAACAAACGATTCTAAGTTATCAATGAGTTCAAGCTCTGGTTGAATCCTGAGAAAAACCCCAGCACATATACAGAACCAACACGTTCTCGTCGCAGGTCGTAAGGTGCCGGCCCTCTCTCATCCTGACGCACAAGATTAGTTTCTCTATATCGAGGCACAAAAACCACACGAGCTCCACAAGTGAAGTTCCATCCAGTTCCATTATATTGGAGAGAAGACAGACATCTCTACAGCTGATATCTCCAAAACTGAGACACTCACACCAAAACTATCTAGATGATAAACAGAACTACAGGAAGAGGAGACATGTGGAGTATTGATTTGTGGTGAACTGTCCCTTTTAAAGAAAACTACAGTTGTGGTAATCAGAGCCCGGCAGAGTCCAGAAGATGACGTTCTGTGTGTGTGTATGAGTGTGTGCATGCTTGGATAAGTAAGAAATAGACAACAGAACAATAGAACAGAATAAAGTGACACACAAACACACCTGTTTGTGTTCAGTCTACCAAAGTTGATTTTTCTGACAGGCTGGAATTCCAATTAGCACACAGGGGAATGCAACGATTGGTAAAACAATCCAATTATCGTTTGGAGCAGATGTTCTTTCTAGGAAACAATGTGCAGCCACTGACTGTTCAGTCATTAGTGATGTGGCCTCTGGAGCAACAACAATATACAGTTAAAGCAAATGTCTCCAAATCCCTGAACAGCCACAGTCTTTATTTCTTATTTCCGGCTGCCGTTTCTCCTCTCTGTCTCTATACAACAATATAAATCATCACCACTCATGCAAGGTGTCCACCTCTGCAGCCCTGTATATATATATATATATAACCTGTACAGCCGCGTCAGTCTTATCTCGTGCTTGTCGAATGAATTCTGGTTTCGACTGGGGGTGTGTGCAATTTTTCGACTACTCGTTTAAGCGTTGCTACCTTTGCTAATCGGCACCAGAAATACTGTCTGGTTAGGATTAATTACTATCGTTCTCTTAACGTACGTGTAGAAGCTGTTTATAGAGCTAAGTGTATGGAGGACACCACATTGGTCCAGTAGGTGTCACCTTTGTGTTTTGGGTCACTTCTTTATAGGCAGGAATGTTTCACTCAGGGGACGCTACGCTAGGCTAACGCAGCATTGTTGTACTGGTGAAATGTTTGGCTGTATGGAGATTTATAGACAATGGTTATGGATTCTTGCATATGACACATAACACATAAAAAACATAACAACAATATTCCATCAAACAGAAGAAGCTGGCTCAGCCGATTACCAATCAAGGAAACAGTGATCAATAAGCACAGCAACAGAATAATGCTGAATAATCGGACAATTGCTGCAAGCAATTCAGGGGTTTGAAACCAAGCTAGCTTCGACAAAACCAGATATTGATTAGCTACTATAGGAACAACACCATGAGACACCACACACATTAAAAAAACAGTTCAATTGGAAGTATTATCCTCTTGAACATTTAGAGTTTCAGATTTTGTTTTTTTGCAATTTTATTTTTGCATGTCCAAACCACTGACCTAAATAAAGATGGCCGCTGTGTCTCCACTTCCTCCCACTGTACAAAACTACGGATACGAGCGCTGCCATCTTGTTCTGGTGACGTCATTTGGAGCCAGAGTCTGTGCAGTAGTGATCGGGAGGTGGAGC
>JBBPCS010072376.1:0-16066 GCA_037974645.1 Hollardia meadi
TATGGCTGAATCTCTCCCATGTTTCCTCTAACACCAGACATCTTGATGCACACTGATCTTTCACCGATCAACCTGACACAAACAGCAGTGGTGGGTGTGATATAAGGCCTGTAATTCGTAGATCCAGAATTTCTCAATGAGGGAGAAAGAGTAGATGTGCTTCCAGACCCTTTTCAGGGTATTAAAACTTTTTAATGTGCGAAAACCATGTTAAATAAAATATTAGTCATAGCATTATTAGCAGTATTTTTTTTTTTTTGTACTTTAGAACGTGTCGGGAGGGGAACCTTAAAGATTAAGTGTGCTATTGAGTTTTCATCTATTATAGGAAACTGTTAAATAATCTAACCAAAATAGAGACATCCCCCCTGATTTAATGTAAGATGTTAAATTGAGTGTTACGGTGCAGTCAGGCAACATTAGTAGAGAAGAAATGGGTTTTGTTTACCACCACGCTAGAGGAAATAGGTTGCCTTTGATAAAATGCTGTCTTTTTAGACTAAAACACTACGAGAATGTGTTAATCTGAGACAACATTCATTCATCCCTAAGTTCCTCCACGTCTCTCCCTGTGTGATGCAGTCATATGTTTCAGATCCTCAGCATTTATCTTTTAAGATTGTGTGCAAAAGACTGGTCTAGTAAGTAATATTTGTATTTAATCTGCAGTGTCTTTTTCCCCCATGGTGTTGTAGAATATATTGTGATATTGAGAAGACATTTAGATTCTCAATATTGTCTTAGAGGATATTTCTGTTATTCAGTGGCCTCTAATTCCCTCCATTCAACAAAAAGCATATTGGCGTCAGTGGGATTCTCCTGGTACACTCATTCTTTTGTCCTCACAGTAACTCGTGTTTCTCATAGGAATTTTCCCAAGGCCTCTGATATATGGGAAGATATTCTGGTTGATCACCCCACAGATCTGCTGGCTCTCAAGTTTGCTCATGACAGCTACTTCTACATGGGAGCCCAAACCCAGATGAGGGACTCTGTGGCCCGGGTGCTGCCCCACTGGAAACCACATATCCCTTTGTCCAGGTACAGATGACACATACTGTAATCATAATGAGCTTATGTACAGCTGGTCAGCATGTAATACTGATAATAATGATACTTAATAAGTATATCAATAAGCAAAGTCATAGTACCCATCAAAATAATTACAGTTTAGCTTATGAATCATCATGGGACCATTAAAACTATATAAGGAGATACAAGTTAAAGGTGTTTTCAAAAGCAGCTATAATCAGCATTTTTTATACCAATGTTTTAAATGACAGCATGACAACAACAACAACAACAACAGTGTGAGCTGGGTCATTTGTAGTGATGAACCTACACAGAATTATCACCTCAATCTGCAGGTACTCTCAACTTTACAGAGCTACATAATGAGTTTTAGTTCATTGTTTAGCTGTCTGGCCCACAACTTACTCTCTCTCACTGCTCTCATAGTTTCATTATTAGCAGCTGTTACCAGGAAGAAAAAAAACAATTAACATGACCTGATCAGCACCACAGGCCCACTGCTTGCCATTTGGGTGCCTTAAGCACAATTGCTTTGTGGTGCCCCACCCAATAAAATCAACTGTTACCAATATTGTTAAAGTCAGTATAAATAGGCAAATAAGAAAAAGAGGAGTGTGAAATGAGTCACACGTCACAGAAAAGTAAAAGAAAACTTTAAACAAACTTTACAGACACTATTATATTACACTACAGAAGTATGAATCAGGCAATAAAGAAACCAACACACAAAATGATTAAAAAATGTACAATCTACTGCAGCAAAAAAACCCAAAGAAATATTTTCATTATCAACTACTGTTGTTAAAATAAATAAATAAATCCAAGTAAGTAAAAGAGAACTGTAGAATCTGTCACACAAAACAGAAGAAAAGTCAAAAACTTTGTTCTCTCTGCAAAGACAGTCTATACAGTATGATACTAAAGAACTATAGAACGGGCATTTTTCAGCAGTTGCAGGAGGCTCTACAAAAGCACACGTCTGTATTTCCTGCTGCAAAATCATTAATTAGGTCATCATATGACAGCACGAAAAGAAATTTAAATGAAGAAGACATGAGGGGACCCTCCTACACAGAAGTGCACCACACAAGCTCTGGGATCTTCTATGAATGATAATGACATTTTCCAGAGAACTGATTGGTCAGTGGGTGGTCCTTTTATACGCATTTATCTCTTATCTAGAAACTTAACATGCTCCGGAGCAAGTTAGCTGTCAGATATCTGAAAGGACTGTATTCCTTTGGTCTCCTGGAGACTCGCTTCTATGACCAGGCTGAGAAAGTAGCTATGGAGGTGAGATTTCCTGCTTCGTAACAATGGAAACCCAGAGTAAACCCTGAAGTTACCTAGCTTACCACAAATCCTGCTTCGTAGTATATATCGACGTGAAAGGTGATATATCAGTGTTGTGGTTACTTGTTGTATCTGCTGCCCCAAAGTGGACAAAAGGTTCTTCCATCATTGCTGTCAGTTCTTTATGATTCAAATCATGTTTTTCCAGGCAGAACTAATAAAATAATTTTTTTATGAAAACTCATGTAACTGCATGAAATTATGTACTATCAATATATGCAAATATGCAGTTTATAAAAAGTCCCATAGGAATGTGCAAACACAGATAGCGCAGATACTAATGTAACTGTGTAGTGCCGTGGTGTAGCATTGTTTGCTGCTGGTTGTGAGGAAAATGGTTGTTACTCAGAATATTGGAGAATGTAGAGGTTTCAGGAGGAATCTGTTGAAAAGGTCAAACCTTACTGTCCAGCAGAGCGTAATGTCTCACACATGGGTTGGCCTCAGCCTTTGCCCTGCAATCATGCATGTTCAAGTTGAAGCTAGTAAATGATTGTTTTCTTCCACATCCTTTCTTCGCATAAACACATAGTCAAAGTAAATGGATGAGTCAGACCAAACATATCATATTTTAAACATAATCATATTTGAACATTTAATTGTAACATTCAGCTATGTCTGTATTATGAAGACAAATCCTCAGCATACCGTCAGAACACAACAGCTGTGAAAATAAAAGCAATAATGTGAAGGCTGTTATCACCATGATAGCACACAGGAGTCAAAAGATGTAGTAATCATGTTGACTTTTTCTTTCAAACTGGGGCCACTTCAAATAACTAATTTGTGGCCCCGGGCTGTTTGTGGCAAAAGTGTTTGTGGCATGTTGTTCACAAAACTAGCTTCTCATCACCCTAGATAAATTGAATAGGTGAGTGAAAGTTCTTTTTCCGCCCTGTATTTGGTAGTGAGAAATTTTTGTTTGCGTTTGTGCCCTCAGATATCTGAAAGGACTGTATTCCTTTGGTCTCCTGGAGACTCGCTTCTATGACCAGGCTGAGAAAGTAGCTATGGAGGTGAGATTTCCTGCTTCCATTATAGTCTGTAGCACATGCTGTTGTCATTATTTTAGTTGGGTGGTCCAGGCAAGCAAGTAATTTGCTGTCGAACACCAATAATAAGTAGCTATCTGAGCCCTCAGCAGCCCCACTCTGCTGTGCTGAATGCGTAATGCATACACAGTAGCTGTGACATGACGGTCACTTGAGGAAAAATTGAGGAACATCGTAGATGAAATGAAAGATAGTAACTGAGAGTTGAGAATGACATTATTTCTGAGATGTCATTTTGCTCTGGTGTAACAAATAACAGCATTTTCTTTCTCCAACTGTATTGCTTTTTTCCTTACTTTAAATTCTGTTGTGCAGGGCCTCGCTCTGACTCCAGATGATGCTTGGGCCGTCCACTCTGTAGCCCATGTTTATGAGATGAAAGCAGAGGTGGACAAAGGCTTGAAGTTCATGGAGGGTACAGAGAAGGACTGGCAGGTAAATGCTTTGGCTGTTCCTTTAGCAGTGTCAGCAACCTCGTACAGCTCGGTAGTTTGTTTTTGAGTCCACTGAATTATTTAACAAAATGTAATAATTCCAGGAAAAACATTTGAAATACGTATTGTTTAATTCCAGGTATCTGACATTCTGGCCAGTCATAACTATTGGCACTGGGCTCTATATTTCATCGAGAAGGTAAAGATTCTAATGAGTTTTCTCAGTCAAGCGAATAGTTGGCAATAGCAGTGTTGTGGTACTTGTATTTATGATATCCTTTCCCCTGGGTAATTTAAAATTTGGAGTTGATTATATTGTGAGATTAATGTTAGCATCTGTGCAACACAATCTATCAGCGTTACTTGTCTCACTAAGTCAGAATTATTCAAGTCAATCTTTCTTACCTCTTCCTCCTCCACAGGGGCAATACGAAGCTGCTCTGCATATATACGATTCTCAGGTTGGTTTGTGTTTGCATCCAAACTTAAATGGTGCATCTCTCTGAGCATGTACACACTGAGTCCTTTGAAAGGCCATGCATGTACCAATACACAGGGGAGGCAGACTAAAAGCAATATGTTGTGCTTGTTGTGATTCAAGAAGGCAAGGGTGTTCAAATGGAGGTCAAATCCACGGGAAGACACATTTCACTGTCAACTGCCAAAGCTGATTATTTTTTTTTATCCATTCTAAAAATAGGAGAGACTAATTTAAAGTAAAGCCCTTTCATGTCCTGCACCTTTTCAACAAGATTTCATAGTGTTACTTACCACTGCCATAAGTTGGACACATCAGAAATTCTCAAGTCCGCTGAATTTCATGAATGTTTAACCACATGTTTAAGGGGAGTCCAGCAAGATATAAATGTATTTTTTAAAAATGTATTTCTCTGAAAAATGTATCTTTGTGGAGGCAGTTACATGTTCCATCCTTCAGTTCTCAAGGTGAATAATTGAAGTTTGTACTGTTTTCCTCAGATTTTCAGACGTTGTAAAGTCACAGGATCCATGTTGGACACCGTTGATGCCAGTTCAATGCTCTGCAGACTGGAAATGGAGGGTAAGATACGTGGCTAACAAGGGAATTCACAAGGTATTGTTCACAGTGGAACCACTGTTCATTAACACTAGAAGTGCCGGAATTCCATAACTATTAGAACGGCCATGACGGTCATTTTGACCGCTAGATTACAAACTCTAGAATTTCTCATGATAAATACCAAATTGAGAGATTAATGCATTTATTGTGTTAGGTTATATTTTAAAAAACTAAATGACACCAAAATGTGCATTTTAACAAGTTTAATTATACATTTATAAATATTCATCATCGCGTAGCCTATAGTAAACCGTATAATTATTGCATATTCACACCAGTATTTTTCCGTATAGAAATTCATTCAGCATAACTCAGAACAAAAAAATAACAATTAAAAGTGTCTTATTTGATTATGAAACATTTCATTTTAGCATTTATATATTTAAAAAAAAAATGAAATTTCTGATCTACTAAGACGGCCGTTTATTTGCAGTGTGGTCTAATTGTATTATATCTAGTATTAGAAAAGTTGCACGCTCTTCTCTGGATTTGCTGACACTTATTATAAGCCAATATCTCCGCAACATTGCATTGATGGCCTATTCGCTTATTCTGCTGGTCATATATGACCCCGCGAAAAGATAAACATCTAACCCGGGAAAAGAAAAATAGAACGTGGGAAATTCTGTGCGGTCAATGTGACCGCTTATGGCCGAAATAGGTAAAAAATAATCGTATTTTCTTTGCCCTTTGTGTAATTTATATTAAAACTATTTTAAATGAAAATACAGACACTTTTAGGAAAAGCCAGGTACCAGCAGCATTGTATTTTTTAATTCAACAAAGTTCTTGCACATAGAAATCTCAAAACTGTCAAAATGACCGTCATGGCCGTTCTAGTGTTAAGGAAAATGAGAAGGGAGTACACAGGGCTGTGATTGTCCAGCCTGTCTATCGCATACAATGTCTTGGACTGATCAGAGTTTACAACTTTTCAGAATTGCACTGGTTAGGCTGAAGAAGGTGCTGCAACATTTGGCAATGTGTTGCTAATAGGCTGAAGAGCCGATGCAACATCTAATTTGAGATGATTTAAGCTAGTATGGCCTTAAGTGAAACTGCTAATGAGGTGAGAAAATCTTAAATTATCATACTTAATCTGAAACTCAAGGTGCTGTGTTGGAAACTGGTGTAATTAGCAGAACCTCTCGTCACTCTTTTTTTTTTACTCTGTTCAAACTAAATGACTTTCTGACATTTACAAATAAGGTTTTCTTATAATTGTGTGCTATTTATGCAGCTTTCAAGCAATATTTGTGTGTTTGTGTTGGTGCATGTGTCAGGCGTGTGCGTGAAGGACCGTTGGCGAGAGCTGCTCCAACTAACGCAGCCTCACACCGATGATCACGTGACCTTGTTTAACGACCTCCACTTCCTCATGGTGTCACTGGGAGCTAAAGAGAGCGGGACATCTCAGCGTCTGCTGGAAGGCCTCCAGGAATTGGCCAAGTAAGTTCTGCACCATTTCTTCCCTTCACTGCACACCTCAACACTCCTGTCACTGTTACATAAGAGCCACACAGGCCTTATGTAAAACTGAGACAGAAACAAGGCTGAGCGTAGGATGGTGAGAGAGAGCGGATGCAGTCAGAAAGAGAATTCATAGCTGCAGTCTGTCTCAGAGACCTGGGTCTTCCCTCTCTAGCAAATGCACCAGCAGCTGCTGCCTCTCTGGAGTGTTGTTGTGTCTGACCACGGACACTCTGTGCTTTCCATTTTATCCAGCACACAACCCACAGGAAAGCCGCATTTTAAAACCGCATTATGTTTTTCAATGTTATGTAATATAATGCAAGTCACAGGAGTTTAGGAATAATGAACCTTCGGCTGGGAGTTCTTGAGAGTGAATTCCTAAGTAAGAGACCTCGACACAGCTCTACGCTGAATTATCAGGAAACGTGCTTGTTTGAGCTTTGCGTTTATTTAATTCCATCACTCACAGACTATATACTGTGTCGCTTTTACTTTGGTTTGGAAGGATTGCACAATTTTACATAATCCATATTCTGCCATAATGTAATTTTACACACTTCCTCTGACAGTCAGGGGCAGTGAAGAAAACCTCACAACAGTATAGAGTCTTTGGCCATACAGTGAAGTGAATCCTGCTTAGCTGGTAATGCCTTTCACATTTCAGTAGTGTAATGCTCGAATACACCTGCCAGTCCGTAGAAATAAATCAACCCAGAGCTTTTTCTGTAGATTTTGTTAATGTTAATGTTTTTACGCCTCCACACCGGCCATTTCAGGTTGTTCGTACGTCCGTCCCATTCTCATAAACACCTTGAGGGAATTTCTTCAGATTTGGTGTAAACATCCACTTGGACTCAAAGATGGAATAATTAGATCTTGGTGATCAAAGGTCACTGTGACCTCACAAATCACGTTTTTAGCCATAGCTCAAGAATTCAGATGTTAATTACGACAAAATTTCACACAAACGCCTAATAGGATAAATTGATGAAGTCATGACTTTTTATGTCCAAAAGGTCAAAGGTCAGCTTTACTGTGACATCATAATGTTTGCAAAAAAAAACAACACTTTTCTGGCCATTATTCAACACCATATCTCTGGAACAGAAGGGGAGAATGTGACAGAATTTGTGCTGCCGGGTTGAAGAAGTGTGTGAAGCATCCACACTTTAGAATCTGTAGCTTCTTTGCAGCAACATCCATATTTGAAGCATTGTAATCCACCACAAGCTCTTTGGTTTTGATGATATTGAGCTTCAGGTTGATTTTTGTTGCACCATGTGACCAAGCTCTCTATCAATCACTGCATATATTATATGAGTCTGGACAGACATGGATGAAAAACACAACTTGTCTGGTGCGCTCAGGCAACCGCGAGGTGGTAATTAAAGTTTTTAGTGAAGGAAAATTACATGTAAGCGTCATTCACAGCTTTCATTTCACAGCTTTCTCTATAAAAATGTGTGTGCAGTTGAAGTGAAGTCACGTGTAAATCTTAATTGGGTTTTTTTTCTTGTTTTTTTTAATTTAGTTTTTTTTTTTTTTAAATCTCTGGAGTTCCTTATTGTCCTTTTTATTTGAAACTGTTACTGTTTATCTACAAACTGAATATTTTTCAGAAAGAGCTGTTCACTGATTAAACTGATGGTATATACATGAAAAATAATTATACGCTCGCCATTCCTTAACAAATTCCTCTGGCTTTTAAAGGAGCCAAAGAAAGAAAGTTTTATTATTTATTATAATTAAGTGTTCACTTCAAAAACATCCCTGTCTTTGCACTAGTTGGTAACCTTCCAGCTGTACCAAAAATGTCTTTTCTTGTTTCTTGTCTTGTCTTTTGTTGTAAACCTTTCGCAGAGAGCCAGGGGACAATCAGCAGCATAAGCTGGCTGGGACTATCGGCATACCAATGTGTCAGGCTATGATGGAGTATGACCAGGGAAACTACAATCGAGCTGTTGAGCTACTGTGCCCATTACGCTACCACATGGTAGATATAGGTGGCAGTGATGCACAGGTAAAGTCCACAGAAATAATAATGAAAATGGTCCACACCAAACTTTAGTTCTCTTCAGCTGAAACATGTAAAGCCTAAAGGCTTCACTTTCTTTGGATATCTTTGATCATACTGTAATGTGTTTTCTTGAGTAAAATAGAAATCCCTGTTGTGAAATAGGCCAAAGGTGAACAACGCTCTGTATAAAAGCTGAAGGCTTCCAGTCCATAAACAAAGACTACATAGTGTGAGAATGTGAAGCACAGTGCACCAACATATTAATAATAAATCCCTGTTATGGGCGCTGATGGACTCGCATGCATTCTATGGTCTTTGTGTGTAGAAAACTGTTCCCCAAGGTATAACAGTGTACATACAATATACCACAACAGGGTAGAAAGACTGTATACAGTGTTGGAGCAGTCTTTACTTATGGGTTTGTCAACTGTTATTTACAGAGAGATGTCTTCAATCAACTGCTTATTCATGCAGCCATGAAATCAGAGAACAAGCACCACCAGAAACTGGGAAGGTAATGCCCAACAGGGATTTCAGGACAAACAGAAGGCTTCAGTCTTTTCCAATTTCAGTGCTGCCCTTCTTTGCCATCCATGTTTTTATGTGAGAATATGTTGAGAGATTATTTGAAGCACTGGATTTCATCATGATACTGATACCTGGGGCTGCTGTCCACTCGAGTGTTCTGTAGTTGCTGTCTTACCATGTGCATACTGAATGCATGCTCCCATTATGCAACTGGCAGCCCCCGTCTGTACAACATGTTATAATTATATTATTGATCAGGTTTGCCTTTCAACTTGTCTCTCTGATTATGTGCTCATCTCTTGGTACTCTCTTGTGTTGTGCTGAATCCCTGCAGATGTCTTCTAGTGGAGCGTGGTGCCGTGAGGCCAGACTCTCCTCTAACGGATCGTCTGATGCAGAAAGCCTTGGCTCTTCATGTTTAGACTGACTGCAAGGTGTGCAAAGCAGTTCCAATGCAAAAAAGAAAAAAAAAAACGTGAAAGCAACACCATACATATGGAGACTCTTTGACCAACCAACAGGAATTTTGCACTAATGTCAAGATGTCTTAAAATGTTTATAAAGGCCTTTTTCAATGCCCTTTTAGAATGCTGACCTGTTGAGGTTTGAAATTGAACAGATTTGCACATTTCATAAGGTTATGAGCTGTTTTTAACCACAGGTTGCCAGTTTTCATGATCAATAGCACATACCTTGACATACCATGAGTTGATTCTTTTAGCTAAAAAACCTGACACCTGTAATCAGTAAAATAGCAGTGTAACGTTCTTCTTTTGAACTTTATCAGCAAACTTCACATATAAATATAAATGCTTTTCAGAAAGAAAAAAAAAGCTGTCTTGGATCAATACAAAATGCCATGTTAAAAAAACCCAATAAATATACACTTTACTGCACAAAGCTGTCAAGATCAGTACAAAAACCATGTTCAAAACCAATAAATGTACACTTTGCATGCGATGACTATTTGAGTAACACAATAAAGTGCACCACATTTTTATGCCTGTAGGCAACAGCATGTTTAGAATAAGAAATGTCCTCAAACATCGCAGTGATACAGTAGCAGTAAAAAAAGATGTCCTTGCACATGTCAGGAGCTGAACAGAGTACTGTATGTTTTTTTCTTCCCTCATCTTCCCCTGTGTCAGCCCACTCACAACACTGAAGTAATCTCATCTTGGATCTGAGAGATCAGCATCTGGGACAGCACGATGCCTGCAATCTAGAGGACAGCAGCAGCCACTTTAAATTACAGAACAGACTTTGTGTAACTGTACAGCCTGTGCCGAGCATCTCAAGGTCCCTTTGGAAGGGTGTTGTAATGCTCTTTTGGCACAGAGAGGAAATGTTTCAAAATAAGATTGTATTATGCCACATGAAATACAGTAATTTTACTTTTAATTTTACCCATTCTTATTAATGGGCTTATAACAAAAGAGCTGATCACAAAGTGTTTCTCACGACAAAAAAAAAAACGTTCGGTGGCAAACACGGCTTTTAACAAAGCTTTTCAATAATGAATAGTTTGATCAAATGTGGCTTGTTAGACAGACAAATTCAATAATAGTGTTTAGTGAGGATGGGCAGAAGACAAAAAAAGAGTGTCATCACATTTACCGTGCATCAATGCAACTGGAATACTAATGCAATTGTTTTGACAGGACTCGAGGGTAATTCATATGCTTTCCTCTGAGCAGAATCTTCAGGGACCTAATCAGCCAGATATGAGAGCGAGAAAGAGATCAGGCAAAAGACCAAGTGGCAAAGCTGTACGCTGTGTGAGAATGCAACGTGACAGCACCTGAATCAATTTGATAAGTACGCGGACTAATTATTTAGAGGCAGCTTTTGATAAGGGCTAATTTGTTTTCATGGCCAATCTAACATATTGAGTTATTAACAGTACTTAATGCCGTGGGATTTGAGTTGTGTTGTGCAGTGGTAGGAGGCAATCGTCAGTATCCTCCATTCTGAGGCACATAATCTTATATTATCACACACAGACTTTCACCCCGGTTGCACATTAACCTGCACTTTCTGACTAGAACAGTGTAATAAATGAATAATGTGCAGCTAAAATTTCATTGTCCCACTGTGGCTAGTTATTGCTGTCTTGGTATAACCCCCCATTTTAAATCAGTTGTATCCCACTAGCCTCACATTAACCTTACACCCTGTTGGTTTCTTTTAGAATAAGAATTTTATTAGATTTTTTTTTTTTTTCTTTTGTGCTAGGATGAGGTTATTATGTGCGAGACAATCTGAACTTCTGGGAAGCTCTCCGATTGATGTTTGTATGTGTGTTACTTCAGGAAAGGTGCAGGTGATTGATGAAGTGTTTCTCAGAGTATTTCACAGCTCAGTCCAAATGCACCATGCCAGTCTGCATTTGATGGATGTTGACTGCTGCACGTTCAATCGGGTGAGCCTCCAGTTGATGCCTGTATTGACGCGTGTGTGTGTGTGAGCTTATTTAAGAGAAGCCGAGGGTGATTTCAGAGCTCAAGGTTACCAATATCAAAGAACTGCTGCCAATTAGTGCACAGAATACAGTAAGTGTGTGCATTTGTGTACCTGAGGCAAGGCCAGGCCCAGGGCGAGAGCCCCCACGAGCAGCAGATGAGACTCGATCCACATCACTGCTCTGTCCGCACAGCCTACCGGGTAGATTGACTTGTTTGCCTCCAGGTAGTTCTGGGTTTGAACCCCGAAACCGCACATAGTGTTGATCACTGCCTGCACACCAGATTGAAAAGACAAAGGCAGAGAGACAGAAAACATGAGTGACCCAGAGATTACCTTTCTCTTTTTGTCTTGAATGATTATACCTAAACACTGGAATAAGTATTTCAGAAGATGCCTTCAGGCTCCTGTTTCACATCACTTGCGTTTGCAAGGGTATTAACTATTTTGGCAGCAGAGGGAGAGTTTTGCAGAAGCGTGCTGACGAGAATTGGAATTTAAAAAAGGGGGGAAAAAACACCTCCATTTAATGTGACGAGGACAGCCTTTGAGTCCCTAAAGAAACCACGCAGTTACAGGCTATGAACAGCAGGTTGCAGCACTGCTTCAGCTCTTCTCGTATTTAATTAACTGATTTTTCACCCTTGTAGAAAAAGGTTGCTCCGATCTGTTTTCCATGTAGCATGATGTATAATCAATATTAGTGTGATGGACCTACATGGGCTCTTTAGTTTTCTGTCTTCACACAACCTAGAAGGAATTGTTATTGGTGGTCTGCACGCTGTGCTGCTGTGTGTCTGCACAGAGGTTAGACAAGTCTTTTTGTTTCTTTACGTTTCATGCATGCATGCATGAGTACAGTATTTCCATATAAAATGTTTATGTGCTAGCATTCGGGCTTATTTGCGCACATATCATTTGTTATGCATATGCAAGCGGCTGTGTGTGTGTGTGTGTGTGTGTGTGTGCGCGTGCGTTGATTCTATGCAAACAAAATATAAAACCTTCATGAAAATAGGCTGCATTGAAATGGGTGAAACATCACTGCCAACACTGCAACAACGTTTGGTCATGTTACTGCGTATCAGGCAGCATATTAGCACTATTTTGAATATGACCATTATATCCCAGTTGTTTAGCTTCAACAGTCTTTGTTGATTGCAGTTTGTCTGGAGCCTTTTCCCTTGATTATTATGTCATTATGAACTTTTTTAAAGAGACAAATCACCTCATGGTGCTGGCTTGTGACTCACTAAGACATCCATGCACAAATCATTCCCACAAGCTCCGGATTCTTCACAAGTGGGATACTGGTTGGTCATTATCAGACCAGTTCTTTGCTCGTCAACTCAGATTTGCCCAAAGGAAAGGAACCTTAACACCAGAGGCAGTTTATACCTGCAGATGCAGACAAGTTGATGTTGTCTCCAGGCAAAGAAACAAATAGCTTCTCCAGTTTTGACACACTTCTTTACTTCTACTACTTCTACTCTACAGACTGCTGATGGTCTGGAATGTTGTATAGATCATCTTGAGTTCTTACGGTTTTAGGATATTTGTTTTATTGTATTTCGTCTACTTGATAGTAGCCAGACACCTGAAAAAAATGACTGATATTTAGGAAATTGTATTTCATTCATTTTATTTTACATTATTCATCCAGACCTTAGATGTATTTCATGTTAGCCCTATTAGGAGAGGTTATTTTGTTGAGCCCAATCAGTAGTGAGTGACAAGTCGCTGTGGTAGTAGTTTGTGAGGAGCTATTAGTGGTTTTCACATGAATCACAGAATATGCTGATTTAAGAGTTGTTGTTTCTGCAAGTCAACTCACAACACCGTGCACAGCTGTGCTGATCTCATCCACACATTCTTCTGTTGCTATATTTCATGTAGCTAGGGTTATGATTAGGGGGTGAAGCCTCTTTTAATAGCTAACAAATGCTGTTTTCTGGCATGCAACCCATCATCTGTGAAACAATGTTTTTAAGTTGAAGTTACTTTTCAGTTAGCAGTTATGTCTATTTGTTATGTATGTTATGAGGCTACACAGAAAAACACGCACCTCTCCAGGGATAGGAGTGCAGCAGGAGTAAGGCACAGCACAGCGCTCGGAGCTGGGGTTCTCATGTGTACAATTAAAGTACAGGTTCCAAGACCAGTCTGTGTAGTTGTTCCACCCACAGCATTTGAACTAATGGAGAGAGAGAGAGAGAGAGAGAGAAAGAGAGGGAGGGTGAGAGAGGAGAGCACAGGACAGGTATATATTTAGTAACATGGTCTTGCTCTGCGCTGTACATCCTGCCAGTTTGGGCTTCTCCCATGGGAAAACCCAGGCCCACTAGTGTGCCAGTGTGTGCAGATGGAAGTGCGATATCAAATGAGGAGACCCACAGAGTACAGGAACTGTATGTAACATGTAGCCTCTCGTGGAAAACTCTCACCAAGGCCAAAATAACATAAGACATACAGCTCTGTGGTCTCTGGCTCTGTGATTTCCTGCTTTAGTGCTCAGATGTATTCAATAAACCACTAGCTGTGATCAATTTGAAGATTTGTGTGATGTTGATATCTACAGACACATGCACTTTAGTGGAACTGCCCAGAGCACCTCTTTCTGGATGTAATCCATCAGGTTCTGCAGATCCAAGTCATCCCTGTAGTGCACGATGGCTTTCTTCACAAACTTTCCCAAAGCATCCCGAGTCTGAGAGAGAGGACACAGGGGAGTTTATAAACAGTATAATAGCTTTAATATCAGATTTGCTATGTTCTAACAACATGTAGTCTGTTAAGTTTTAATAACTTCATTAAAAAAAAAATCACACAAATTGCCAGAGGGGAACTTATCTACAAATTCCTCTATAACCAGGCTCCGGAGGTGCTCAGTGACCTGGTGAAGCCTCTCAGGTTTTGTGGCTCAGTTAATTACTTGTGCTGCATCTATTGCAGTAAATAGCCTTTGTGTGAAATGTCCTTTCCTGTGGAAATTCTCACACAACTCAAAATGGATCATGTCGGGATCATTTCAAATCTAAGTTAAAACAATTTCTCAAGTGATCATGCATGTATTCATACTTGAATACATGGTGGCTCTCTTTGGATTTCACCGACAGTACCTTTATTGTAATTTGCACACAGGCCTGCTTTGTTTATTGTTCATTTGTGCGCTTCACTGGAAATGTATCTTTAATTAAAGGACACATTTTATAAATGTGCTTTTAGGCTTTAAACAATATATGCGGCATCAGTCTCCTCATTGATTATTCTATGCTCATGTACATTTAAAAACAAACAAATAATAAGATCCTCTTGTTTGCATTGTATTAGCGTCCTGTGGGATGTATCTCAACAAGGCAGCAGTGGAGTAGGACCTCCTGCTGCAGTATGATGGCTGCAGGAGTGCAGCATAATAATAATAAAACCATTCATGCCTCTGAGATCAATACACACGATGCATGCCAAATGGTAGAGCAGATAGGCTGGCTTCATGCTATTTCAGCTGTTGTGGATAATTGATTGAACTTAGCCTTTGTCTTAATAATGTGGTAATTTTCAGCAGCTCCACTCAAGCTGAATAATAATAAAAAAACAAAACAAATAACAAATACTAACACAGTGGTCACCCCTGTCAATGTCTCTTGTGGAACGTATCAACTCAGTCAAAATGACCATCCTACCTAAATTTTTGTACCTTTTCCAGGCCTTACTGCTCTTTATCCCTGGATCCTTTTTTCAACATCTTGATTCAATTATTTCTTCATTCCTATGGTGGGGTAAACGACCACGTCTAAACAAGACCCACCTTCAAAAAACCAAAGCTACTGGGGGTCTGGCTCTCCCGAATTTTCGTTTCTATTATTGGGCTGCTAACTTGCGTTGCCTTGCGTTTTGGTCTTTTTGCTACAGCCAACCTGACTGTCCTGACTGGGTATTTCTTGGATCCTCACTCCCACTCCCCTCACTTAAATTCATCAAAAAACCCGGTGGTTAAACATGCTCTAAAGATATGGGCCCAATTTAGGAAATATTTTGGTTTTCACAGCTTTTCTCTCCTAAGCCCCATTGCATCAAACCATCTTTTCAAACCATCCTCTCAGGACTTGGTCTTTCAAGAATGGCACAGGAAGGGTATTGCACGTTTTAAAGATTTGTTCATAGGCAGCACCTTGGCATCATTTGAGCAGTTAAGCGAAAAATTCAGTCTCCCTAAGTCAAACTTTTTCAGGTATCTTCAAGCAAGGCATATTGTTCTTTCTCAGTTATCCAGCTCTTCAATATCAACAGACTTGACCATTGTCGATACAGTCCTTTCTTTAAATCCATTTTTAAAAAAGCTCATTCCGGCCCTATATGGCATGGTGCTGGATCTTAGGGTGCCCCCACGGATAAGCTTAGAACAGCATGGGAGGAGGACTTGGGTCTCTCTCTATCAGAAGACACTTGGACTTCCATACTCAAACTGGTTTTTTCAGTTCAAAGTGGTACACAGGGCTCATATTTCAAAAGCAAAATTATCTTCCAGGTACTCTTAGGTTATACTGTGTCAAATGCAAATTTGCTGAAGCTTCTCTTATTCATATGTACTGGTCCTGCTCTAGCCTTAACAAATATT
>JBBPCS010072377.1:0-16065 GCA_037974645.1 Hollardia meadi
ATTCTGGGCAAGAGGAGCATGTAGATGTTGAATAGCAGAGGCCTGAGATTAGACCATTGAGGAACTCCACATGTGATTTATTTGCTCAGATTCATAATTATCAATCGACACAAAGTAGTACCTATCTTGTAAGTATGATTTAAACCAATTTAATACAGCCCAGAAAGTCCACCAACTTTTCTAGTGTGTTGAACAACACTAAGATCCAGTAATACTGAAACCGTAATTTTTGTTGTGTCACTGTTGAGATGAATGTTGTTTAAAACTTCACCAAGTTCAGTGTCGTGGTCGAAATCCAGATTGAAAACCGTTAAAGAAATTGTTATGCACCAAGAAATCATTAAGTTGCCTTTTCAATTATCTTTCATGAAAAGGTTAGGTTTAAAATGGGCCTGTAATTGTTAAATACTGAGGTACCCAGATTAGGCTTTTTTTTTTTTTAAAAAAAAGAGAGATTTAACAGGTCTTCAGAGCGCTTGGAAAAAAAGCCTGACTAAAGAAAACTATTGACTATCTGTAGTACATCTGGTGCTATACAGTTAAAAACATCTTTAAAGAAGCTTGTTGTTACGGCTGGTGCAGGAAACACTAGAGAGAAGGGGTTAGGACCCAAAAGCGGAGACTGCAGGCAAAGCAGGTTAACTTCACTGATTTATTAAAACAAAAGGTGACTCACAAGCATAGGTAGGTGAGAGTCAAAACATGAACAGTCCAAGAAAATAAGCAAAAATGCAAAAACACTGAAGGCACATAACACTGGAAACAAAGGCACACAAGGTAACATGCAAGGTAACTTACACAACGAACTGACAGAGACAAAAGGAAGGGCACAGACTTAAATACACAAGGAAGACTAACCAGACACAGGTGAAACAATCAGGGCAGAGCAGACTAACCAGGCACAGGTGAAAACAATCAGGGCAAGATACAAGAGGAAGGGACCACACAACATACAACAGGAAACAAACTAGAACTCACATGAAAAACAGACATAGGAAATAACTAACAAATATAAACCATAAAGTCCAAAACATTACAAAACAACACAATAAAACTGAAACCCTGACATAGGCAATATAATGGATTTATAAGGTGCAAAATACATTACTTTAGAGAATAGGTACTGTTATTACTGTGCAAAAAACTTGACCAAATAACTATAACTATAATAACTATAATGACGACTATAAACTGGGAAGTTTTGTGAGAGGTATCACCAAGTCGAGGACACACTGTGTTTTTCACTGCGAGGACAAATTCCCTTTGTGCAACCGATGCCATTATTGCCTTAGCTATACATATGTTTTCAACTGAAATTAGGTTATGATAAAGGCCGTGACATTTCCAACACACACACTAAGTGACTGACCAATCACAACAGAGTGAGAAATAAGAGCAGACTGGGCTTTTCAAAAGGGGGCCAGGAGCTAAAAGAGAGTGTTTCAGACCGAGGGTGAATAGTGTGCTGCTACAATGCAAACCTAAAATAAAAATATTTATTTGAAAATAAGCATGTTATGGCCACTTTAAGGACAACATGACAGTTGCTGTGTACCCATGGGTAGAACTCCTTTGATTTTAGAAGAGGTCAGTGTCAAAGCAGATATAAAGTATGTTACCGCTGAGGTAAACCCACAGAGAACAGTGCAACAATGATTTCCTGTCTTCACTGTGAGCTTGTCCATTTGGTCATTAACCTGATGATTTAGAGACAATTTAAAATGTGGTGGAGGATGCATACACAAGGCTGAACCCTAGCCAAGAAAATGTTACAGATAACAGTGGGACCCAGCAGCCAGGCTACATTTTCTTTCTGAAAGTCTCCTTCAGCGATTTGCAGTCTGCTTCAAGACGCTCTATATTCCAGCACCACACAAAATCCAATGTGCAACTAGGTGTCACCCATACTGAACTTCTGTTTCATATTAAATAGCTATGGAGGGTTTTGAAGGTTGAAACTAAATATAAAAGCTCAAAAATTGCAAAACTTACAGGTTCTGGGTTTCAGTCTGCAACTAATCGTTCTTTGTACTAGCCCTTTTGAGAAAGCAGTCGCAGGTAAAGTGATTTGTGCACATATAAGTGTTTTCCAGTCGTTTTGGATAAATCTTCATTAAAAATAATCTTAATCCATTCAGCCCTTCTGTCCTCTGAGGCTGGTAGCCAATTTAGTGATTTGTGCTATAGTCTGTGCAGCCAACAAAGCAAATGTGCAGTTTGTTGCATCTCATGTTTTCTGACCTACAGGCCGCCCACAATGAATGGACTGGATTGTATTTTATATGGTTGGTAGGCACTCCAGATACCCAAGTGTATGTGCAGAAGCAGTGTAAAAGTGATGCCCCCTTAAATGTCCAATCAATTTGACAACACGTGCTGCAAACACTCACAACACAACCAAACGGAGAACATCTCGGTTAGCAAAAGAGAGTGAAAAAGAAACTCTTTTTGTCATAGCTCAGACTGTAATTCATCATACATTTTCTCTCCATTTATGACTACAATAAAGGTCTACTTAAACATACAGTATGATGGCTGCTAGGGTTGAGCGAGAACTCAGCTGAAACGATTACAAATAATGTTCTTTTTATGAGTATCATCCAAGTAAAATGTGTCAATATCTGCACTTGATGAAGGAAAGTCCCGACTGGTTAGCTGACTGAAGTTTATTCATTCAAGTTCTCTTACTCTTGTGATCAAAAACGTTGATTTCGAGCTCGATTCTGAGCCTGATCTGGGAATAGCTGTCTAATAAATAGAGCAACTTCTGATCAACCCATATCAATTTCAGACCCCACTTCTGGGTTGAGCACCACCTATTCTGCTCACTTCGAGTATGGCTTTAGATATAGATAGTTTGGAGAGAAAGCACTGAGTGTCTGATGCGTTTGTTTTGAAGTATGGCATATTGTTTAAAATGGCTGAACACCCACCAAAAGCATCATGAGGTGCGTCAAGCTGCCCTGATGCCCCTACTCCCACCTTGTTTTGATTTTGGGGGTGTCAAATGAGGACCCAATGACCAGCGCTGTTTACTCTGCAGCTACAGTACCTATTTACCTGCGAAATGAATAATGGGTATCTATATTAACAGACATTTTGCCTAAATAGCAGTCTTTCCCCTAAAATACTGCTGGTTCTGTGATGTTTCACTTCTGATGCCTGCAGTGCGCTGTAGGAGCATCAAATGGTGTGCATCAAACAAGGCACGTCAGCTATCGCTTTCAGTGACTTCGGGCCTGTGGGGTTTGTTATTCAGACAACTCTCAAAGTACCAGTAAAAACAGGAGAAACGGGAACAAAAGCTGTTCCCACTTTTTCAATGAAAATGAACTTTCGATTGATGAAAATCTGAATCGAATTCTGTATCCGCTAATCCTTTCAAATCCCTCATCAAGTCTTGTTCGGTAGTTTGTTTGGTGAGGAATTGAAACATCTTGTCCTTTTAGTGTTATGTTGACTGGTCTTGTCTGGCTTTGTTTCTTTTTGTTAAACGCTTTGTAACATTGTTAAGAAAAGTTGTCACAAATATTAAGATCAAATATTACAAATATATATGTGCTGTTCTTTCACACAGTTCTGTTTATAATTTCTGTCTAAAGAACAGAAATAGAAGTATGCATATTCCATTAATGCAAACTCATTTTACTGTTGATGTCCGATGTTTAGCGTCTACGCTGCGTGGTACTGGTTCAAACCTGGGCAGGTGTTGGATCTACTGTAGCCTCACTGTTGTTCTGTCTCTTCTTCAGCTCCTCACAGCTTGGTCTCCCTTATTACACAGTCAATTCCCCTCTCTAATCCCACAAAAAAGTTTAGAAAGCATATGAAGTGGAAGTGAGGGAGAGTTGCTTCCGCTGCTAATTGGATTGGAGCTGGCGGGCACTGGCTCTGTGGCACAATGGGAGAGTGAACCGGCAAATTCTCTTTAGCTGAGGTTCCAGTTATTATTAGGCACAGACAGAGAGGTAATTCACCTAGATCAAATGCATTTTGCACCTGTTTTGTTTTATCTATAGACTGTACTGTGAGGCTGGCTGAGTAGTTGACTCTGTAGCCTCCCAGCAAGGAGGGCTTGAACTCCAGCTGGCTGGGTTCTTTCTGCTTACAGGATAGTTTGTAGATCGAGATTTAAATTCAGCATAAGGGCTAAAAAGTTCCTCACTTCATTTTGTAGTCCATATATGCTAAGAATACAATACACAGTTATCACATCATTGATACACAGAGCCACTGCATTTATGGGATATCTGTTGTGCTATTTTATGCTGTTTGTTGCCTGAAGAGTAAGCTAAGAGTAAGAGTATAGTTTTTTTTGGCTTTTTCAGTCAACGTGAGATAAATTATATTTGCTGAGCTAAAAATGACCAGACATTTTTTTATTCTTCTTTATTCTCATCTTTCCTCCTGGTCTATTTTATTCTTTCTTCATTTACTACCTTTGTTGTTGTTGTTTTTATCCTCCCTTCCTTCTGCCTCCCTTTTCTCTGTTTTCCACCCTTTTCTTCCTTTCTCTATTCAGCTGATCTGAATGTATGGAAATCAAAATCTGAGACTGAAAGGTCATTTTTGACCTTGGAAACACCAGTTGACAAAACAATGTCATTTATTGGTGATGTCACCTTTTGTGTGATTTGGGGTATTCTCCTCAAGGCTAAATTGTTGGATCACAGACTTGGTTTGTATTTTGTATGATTTTTTTTTTTTTTTAAATCTTAAAGTTTACTAATCTCAAGAGAATGTGGGTAATTTCTTAAGGACCAGTGTGGACAATTTGGTCCATCTAGTGATGTTTTTGCAGATTGCAACCAACTGTACGCACCTCGTTTCACCCAGTTTTGTTTTTTTTCACTCCAGTGGGGTCTAAAACCATGTAAAATGCAAAAGGCCCTCTCTGGAGTCAGTGTTTGGTTTGCCCATTCTGGGCAACTGTAGAGACATTGCGGTGTATATTGAAGAAGACCCACTCCCTCTGTAGCTATGAATGAAAACACAACGATTCAGGTGATCATATACTAATGAAAACATAACTATGAATATTTTATTCCATTTCTGCCCCTACATCACACACATTGGACCTTCGCCTGGCTCTCTTTTCCTTTTTACATCTGTTCTTTAAGAGGTGCACATGTATAAATCTGGTCATATAAATTGGCTGTCCTCATTTATTCAGAGGTGAGAATAAACCACCAGCTGGCATGAGAGCATTCACACACAAAGCAGATTTTGGAGGGAGACAAAGATATAGAGCAGGGCCTGTTTCCCAAAAGCATCTTAAGGCTAAGATGATCTTTGACAATGACTACTATTAAGTTTTTTACTGTTTTTGTACATTTATTGTTTTAAGTCTATATTTCTATCATTACACTGATGTTCATTGTTAAGTGAGGTTTGATGTAAAATAAGTGATGCCTAAAATAGAAAATAAGAGTAAAATAAACACATGCAACTGATTTGCACCACTCTTGTCGTCAGCGGCCCCGTCTCTCAATTATCCCTCTAATACATTTTTATCTCTTCTGGTTCAAACTTTCGTGATGGATATTTCCAGGTTCTGTATCTTCTCTTTTTTTTAATATATGGTGTATTTGTTGTTTGCCACAGAAGTGTTGACAGAATGACATTTACATTAGATGATGTCCAAGTTCAGGATAATCTAAGTTTACTTCCTTAAACTGACTTCCAGGCATGTTTGGACAAGGGTTTACTGCACATTAAGCTTCGTTTTCATACTGACCTATTCCAAACGTTTCTTGCATCTTTTAACAACACTTTTGAGGTATTATATTTTTAACAGCAACAACAAATGTGTGTTCTTCAACACCACAGACAGGCGACACTAAGAATTTGCTCTTCACTTCTAAAATCAAACACTATTGGGAAACTGGGCCCAGACTGGCCACATGTAGAATCTGAAAATGTCTGACTTTTCCAACCCTTGGTGGCAATATATAAAAAAAGCCACTGTGGCAGACAGTAATACACCCAAATTCAAAGTGGTGCAGTAATCATCAATTATTCAGAGCTGCCCTGGAATGACCTATGGGGAGAAACATTTATTGACATTTCTGGGAGTGGCTGAGTGACTCACTATATTAGCTTCTGAAATGCCTCTACCCTGCCATTAACAGAGAATATTTTGATTGTCAGCGCCTGCGCTATGTAATGAGGCATTGGAGAGCCAGACGATTCATAATACATACCCTCCTGCCAGTGCTTACAGCAGATCTCCCTAAATTACAGCTATTAGCATGAATTATCAATAAGAAGAGGTTGAAGGGACCAAGGGCAGTGAAGGATGTAACATTCACCAGGCTCACCACCTCTCTATCACTTAACAATGCTGCCCAGTGTGCTGAATGAGGAATGGGTCCCAATTTCTGCATCTCCCTCTCACCCTCTCTTTATCTCCCTCACAGAGGTTCGTGTGGGGCTTGTTGGAATATTTATGAAAGCTGCTCCCCAGTTGCAGGTCTGCTCGGGGGAGTTTGTGGTTCTCCTTTGTACTCTTGTAGGGCCATTATTGTGCTGGGGATAAGAGCTGCAGGTATTAATTCTCAGCAGCATCTGAATTGGGAAATGCAATTTTGTGTGTGTCTCTGTGTGTGTGTGTTTTCTGCCCATTGCCACCAAATGGCCAAAAAATAGAAAGAAAAATCAGTTATGCATGTTTAAACAAGTAAGGAAAACCAAAGCCCCATTTGTCTAGTTTACAAATGTGACAGAATGTGAAACTGCAGCTGCATGAACACTGCATAACACTACAGATTTGGGTGCTCCCCTTCACAGATTCAAACACTTTTGCTCTATTTCTTCCCCCACATTCATAGAGCAGTGTTGATGTTCAGGTGTTACCTGCGTCCAAGCAGGTTGCGGTTCCCTTTTCATTGCATCCCAGTCATATCTGAGTGAATTCTTTCCACTTTTGGCATATATGAGCTGTGTAACCTCCATAAAAATTAGTTTTGAATGGGGCCTTTGCCTCAGTGCCACCACTCAATGTAGCGTTGCAATCTCTATGCCTGACCAGTCATGGGAGGGTTCTCTTTTACATGCAGGCTGTAAGTGTGGTGTGCTCGTCCTGATATTGGTACCAAGGAAGGCTCTCCATTTGGCAGGCCTGTCCTGCAGAAATGTCACCATATTGCTGCCATCTCTATTGAGACCGATCCTAATAATCCTCATGTTGTTCCTCCTTCCTTATTTGAATTACATGGTTGTCAAGTACTTGGCCTTTCATGGTACTCGTCTCAGCCTGCACCCTGTCATTTTTGGCCACTAAAACTGTCCATTTCTGCATTTAGAGGCTCTCATGGACAGAGTCCACTTGGGCTTCCAAATCTTTCTGAAGTCGTTTGATGGACTTTTTCCACACTCTTTGTCTTGCTGTTTGGGTAGGGCTGAGGAGAAAGTCTTTGGGCCCATAACCACAAGTTAATCAATACACTCGCCACAAATCCAGCCCATTCTCATCTCCAGCTCATCAGATATCGAGATTTTGTCACAGCCCGTCGCATCTCATCCAGTCGCACAAGGTACACTCTGGCATCAGGCAGAGACGCACAAGGGTTGAATGTACCTGCAATGTAAAGCCATCAGCGTCACTATCAGATGACATGATCAGATGACATAGCGTGATGGACTCCAAACCGAGAAAGTGCCAAGAGGGGTGGAGTTCAGGGTTGAGTGGAGGGTCACACTCTTTCACCCAGGAGACCGAGGTTCTCGTCCTGTTTGAAACCAAGTGCCACCAGCCATTTCCTAAACCTAACCAAGTAGGTTTTGTGCCTAAATTTAACCAAACGTCAACGTGACAAATCATCGGTATCTGATGAACTGGGATGAGAACAAGTTGACCAATCACATCACTGGTCTTGGGCTGTGAAACAGCTGAGCTAATCAGCAACCTTTTATTGGGAACAGCCCAATGCACACCTGTGCAAGAATCACGCTGTTTAATCAGCATCTTGATATGCCACATCTGTCAGATGGATGGATGCTCTTTGCAGAGGAGAAGTGCTCACTAACATGGACTGAGGTCAACATGGACTGGAGCAAAATTTGAGAAAGATTTTGTGTGAAAGAGTCTTGCATCTTTTCTTCAAATGCTTGAAAAATGTGAGCAAAAAAGGTGTTCTTGTGGGATCTTACTCAGGAGTGGCATTAAATATTTGTGTATGCATTCACACACATGTCGAAATAACATTAATTTGCAATTTTATCATTTACTCAACATTACAGTGTTAGTGTTTACATTTTTCTTTTCACATGAAATTACATTAATTTAGCTGAAGAGCTGAAAAGTTGCTTACAATAAGTGCATTTAAAAGATAAAGTGTCCTACCAATCCAAACACTACAGAGTGGGACCAAACACGTGGGATATAAAGCTTCCATACGTTTTTCTTTAAATCCTCAAAAGGAAAAAGTGTACCTCCAAACGTGTGCTACATACAAAAGAAAACTTTACATTCAAAAGTACTCGCTGAGTATTGGCAGATAGCCATTCATACTTGGGGTCACTTGGGGTGGCCAATCAGATTTCAGGGGTGGCCAGTGTCTCCCCAGGCCCTCCTTCTGGACTCTGAATTGTACATCCCTGTTATCACCAACCCGCTCACGAACTTTACTTATCTGAAAGCAAGTTGATGCAAAGCTGTGCCCTGGATTCACTCTGCCTCTTTCTTTCCACTTCCTCTTCATTCCTCAGGCAAGTCAGCAATGAGCTGCTGTTATGTTGCCCGGACCGGTTCTTCCCTCAGCCTTTCCTTTTGCTCCAGCCTGGCTTTCTCTGCATCTTTGAGTGCCGCAGCAGCCTCCACTTTTCTGGTGTTTATTTTATTGATGCCTCTATAGGACACCTCGAGGTCATCTGGAGCTGGATACAGCAGATGTACACATTATTGTGCCAAAGTATACTTCTGGCTCCCAGAGATGAAATGTATACAGGAGTACATTGTGAACCCACCTTACAGACTATGCCTGTGCTGATTGACGTTGTGGACTTTGCTTTGGAGCCAGTGTACCTGCAGTATAGTTCAAAACCCTGACAAAATGGACAAGGAGGGCACTTGTCAGTAAGAACATCAATCATAAAGAAATGAAAATTCTGTTTTAATCCCAAAACTGCTATGTGCATACCTTTCTTGAATGATCTGAAAGATATAATAAATGACAATGACAAATGACATGAAAATGTCTAAAAACTAATAGACTTTTGTTATATATTTTGTGGAATTTTTTGGAAATTCATAATTTTATTCAATGTAACGGTGCGTTTCATTTGGTCGCCTGTCAATATAACTTCCAGGGTAGAGAGAGAGAGTGACGAAGGCAGTCACAAACATGACCTAACGTAACATGAATAAAACTTTAAAAAACTAGAGGTGTCGGGATCTACCAGTATTGACCATAACAGTGACCATAACCACATTTAAAAAAAATTAAATATGAATATTGTGTTAATAACCCACATATGACAATATTGTGTAAATAATCCAGTGCAGATGTTTGACCTTGTGGATCTTTTGTTTATCAGTTCATCTGGTTGCCTTTTCACTATTCATTAAGTGTAATTTATCTTTTTGTACGCTGTTGTACAGTTATGGACACAGACTCTCTGTCCACTTCCCTACACACGTATTTTGAGTGTGATTAATTTGCCAAAAAAGACAAAATACACAACAAATTAAAAGATGAATTTGACGGCATTATTTTGTCTTCAAATTTTCTACAGATATCACAAACATTTTGTTATCCTGAATTATTTTGGCCATATAATGAAAATATTGTGACAGCCCTATTCAAAACATGACCTTGTCTGTGATCATTTCTGTCACATCAGATAGATTTCCATCCTAATGTTGTTTATTTTACAATGAAGACAACAAGTCCCATGATCCCACTCTCCTTCACTACGTCATCAAACTACGCTTTTTGTTTTCTTTGTTTTGACTGAGAGACTCTTAGAAACACAGATTACATACTGTGTGGTCAATCAAAAAGGGTTATAATTATTCATTATAATTGCCACCATATCTATACTCTTTGATTCCATTCATTACAATGCATTGCTTTAAATCATCTTAGATTCCTTTTCATTTTATTACATTACTTTGGAATATTTTTTCAACTTGCATTTCTTCACAGGTCATCAGATTCAGACAGGGCAGGGAAGAAGTAGCACTGGGGAAGATATTTCTTCTTCCTGGAACAATGTATTATTCACTGATCCATAAATACTGCACATCTTGCATATCTACAATACTGCTTGACTGTATTATCAAAACATAGGTCAAGATGTTAAATATTTATAGACTCTATCAACAGTACAGTATGTCACACTTTTTGCTTATTCCTTATTACATCAGATAAAACAATTTTTAAAAAAAGTTTAAATTTTTACAATGCCTGACAGTGTGCTGCAAGGTTTTATGTTTCCAAGGCTTAAAGTAGCTATAGCAGGGGAACTAGCTGCGATTACAACATTAACATATTATCACTTTTTTATGCCATGGCCATTGAAATTTCGAGGTTCTGATCGTTTTAACGTGAAATGTGTTTTGATTTGGAAGTCCAGATTCACGCCAATATCAAATGGTGTGAATAGGAAAGAGGTCAGCTCCACTGTGAAGCTGGTGGCCTGTATTTGAGGGACAGCTCCAGGGGAAGGAAAGTGGACCGGAGAATAGAAGGCAATAAGAAAAGCTGTGGAGAAGTCTCCGGTAAGAGTGTGAAAGAGACAGTGAGAGTGCAACATGTCTGTGTGTCTACATAATGTTATCTCTGCTGGAAAGATTTTAATAATGTGCTTCAGAATGCAGCAATATCCCCCTGGCCCAGCCTTGTGAACCCCTTCCATGTTGGCTAGCAAAGTAACCAGTAGGAATTCAAGGCTTATAGTATTTAAAACAGAGAAATGACATCAAAATCAGTTATGTGTGTAGATGAGTGGCTAATATGTTAAAGTTGATTTTACATATGGCATTTTGCTGGTAAATAGTCATGGTATGTTCCTTAGCCCTCATGTTGACCTTTACAAGCTAACATGAGCCTATTTACACATCCAGTAGACATGATGCATCATTCATTCATTTGAGGTTTTGTTTCTGGCCACATGGTGGATGTAAGTCCAACAGTGTCTCTTCTCTTAACTCCGTCTTGATCTTCACTGAGGCCAGAAAAAAATGTTTCTTTTGGTGCTTAATGCTCCACTCTTCAACTGACACTCGCTAACTGTGTTTGCTGTTTGGTTCAGGAAAGGTTGTTCACATTGACTTCATTAAAGCCTTTTTTGCTTAAATAAAGGCAGCCTCTGTTGGGAATGAACCAATGAAGTAAAGTTGTGAGTGGTTTAACCAAAACAATGAGCTGAGAGACAATAAAAGGCTCCAGGGTTGGGTAATTCTCTCTCTGTAGGTTTGTTGCTAAAAGCAACACCTTTCACATTAGATTCATTATTAAGACTCTTGACTTGTGCAGCCTTAACCAGCAATTTGAACTGTTGTTGAGTCAATGTACATACACCACTGATCTCTTTCAGATAAGAACTAAACAGACTTACACAGGTTGAGTTATACATTATAAAGCACTGTGAAACTTTTGCCATTCCCTGATTTATATTTGGCATGTTATTATCAGCGGACTGAAAGAAATCCATCTCTTGATTGGCCGTCTGTATTGCTTGGATGTTCCAAACAAACATAATTTAACCGAAATACAGCTAATATTATGTTCTTCTGTTTCAATCCTTGTACACAAGCCTGTAAGGAAAGGTGTAAGGAAACATAATGATTTGCACATTAGAACATCTACCTTTGCTCTCCCAATGTTCCACTGTTCTGTACTTTTAACTTATGTAACTTACTCAGTGGCTGGAGACGCTGCACCTCTTATTAACAATACACAGCACGATCGTGTAGCTACATTTAGCTAATATAAACATAGCCATGCCAGCAGCTTTTAGATTCTGTACCTAATAACAGTGGTGCTTTGTCCGAAATGCTAACATCAGCATGATTACAATACATGCTCATGATAACATATTAAGAAGGTAACGTTTACGGGGATCAAACAAAAGATCCGCACACTGCACTAAAAGCTTACAAAGTTCACCATTTTAGCCTAGCGTGATAGCATGATAAACAGGATTCCGACTTAAAAACATCTCTGTGTTTAAACAGTTCAGGAGGCTGCTTTGATGGGTGTGTGTGTTTTTTTTTAAAGACACCAGTACTAACTGAAATCCAGAGATCCAGGAAGTCCAGTTTGAGTAACAGATTAATCCATTTATTAGACTGTAATACTCACTGACAGAATTTTAAAACAATTATCATGGTTGCAACAACTTCATCTTCTGTTACAGCAATCACAGGGTAAACAGTAGAAATATGTTGATCACGTTGCAAAGCAGGACTTTGTCATTTGTGATTGGCCAATGGACGCTAGAGGAAAAGTCAGGGGATCACCAAAATCATTGATTCATGATATGGAACCCATGAATGTCTTCAAATTTTACTTCTGTCAATCTTTCACTGAATAATAAAAAAAAAAAAATCTTTCACTGGACAAGTAAAAACCTTGACCTGATGCTGCTGGATGAAAAGTCAGGGGATCAACAAAGTGATTATGAGTCATTGAACAGGAACCTTGAATGTACCAAATTTCATTGCAATCCATTCAGTAATAATAACAATATAACAATAATAAAAACTTTATTTATAGAGCACTTTTCAAAACAGAGTACAAAGTTATTTCCACATAGAGCAGATCTAAACCATGCTGTTTAATTATGTAGACAGAGACACTATAGATACCATTACTATAGATAATAGTATCCATAACTACATTAAGTATACGACCACGTACAATGATGTAATGGCGATGATGATGACGACGACAATAATGCTTCACAGATAAAAAACAACAGATAGAAACACTATGATGAGTAAAACCAATGTATTCAGGAACATTAAAACTCAGATAAAATCATGAAAGGCTCTCAGATAAAAGTATGTTTTAAGAAGGGACTTAAAAGAGATCACTGAGTCAGCCGACCTGATTTCCTCGGGCAGATTGTCCCAGAGCCTCCAGCAGTAGCTGCTGAGACAGTTCACACAGAACCAATAATGTTGACCTCAGAGGCAGGGTGGACCCTGTATATAGGCATTCTCTGTGGCCTATTCATCCTAGTATTTTCGTGGGCCCTCTTCACATGAGCTCATAGTGGTGCTCGAAAAGTCACAATACACGTCATCCAATGGTCACCACAAAGGTCTGTGCAAAATTTCACCTCAATTGATCTAGTTTGCTACATGCCCCTAGCATGACTAACAATGCACTACCAACCTAAAGTTTGTTGTGGGAGATTTAGTTTTGCGTCATTGACTTGCGGCCTGTGCTCCAGCTAGCTGTTGTGCATGCCTTCTTTTCTCCATCCTTCCCTCTAATGCTTGTCACCACCACCACTTCTACTGGTTTCAAGGAAACAGATTGGAATTGCATCTTCGCCTAACTTGATGCAGTACTTGTTCAAGACAAGACATCACAGCTGGTTTCAGCCTTGTGAATGCTCACAATGAGCCACTTGAAACCCTGCAGGAACCACCTGATAGTAGTGAATGCAATTAAAAGCTTCAACCGCGTTCACTGGGACATTATTCACAGCCACTTCACAGTGTGAATGTTAAAGCAATTATATGAAAAATTCTGAGAAATTGCATTTGCCTAGGCACATGCAGTGATTCAGATGACCCACATTTATAATTACATGAGCATTGAACCATTTCATTTGATGGCACTGTTTTCTGTGCTGCTTTAATGACATGAACATTCAGATGTTTTTTAACTGCTGCTGGAGTTAACAGATAATTTAATGATGAGAGCTATTCAAAAGGGTTCGGTTCCCATACTACCATGCGTCTACGTAGAGGTTTCCTGCAAATTCCTAGCTGCCACACTTGCTATTAAAAAAATATCTGATGGCATTCACAGCAACGGTATTACCTCCACAGCTAATCTGCCAAACTGATAAGATGAGCAAGTGAGTGTCTTACAGACAGAGAGCAAGTTGGATGACACTAACAGACTCTCTATTTAATCAGCGATCTGTTCTATCTCAACCGCCTCATTCAAACAGCTGTCGCTTTGCCTCCAACAAAAATCAGATATATTTGCATAAACACCTTATCATTTAATTACAGCTGAGAGTTCTCCAATCATGCCATAAGATTGTGCTTTTGTACAGGCCTCAGTGACTAAAGGGATTAAAAGCTGTGAGACAGCAAGGAAAATTAGACTCTATATCCTGTATATAATAAATGACAGTATTGGGAATGCGCACATCCAGTAAAATTCCCAACGGAAGAAAAAAAATTAAATGGATGCAGAAAAATCTGGCGATGTAGCTGTTTTTGTATCAAATCTCCAGCCTTCACAGAGAGGATATCTGTGAAGAATGCTCACACAGGATATTGTCTTGATAACGTGATGTGCTCAGCTGATTTGTTAAGAACTCATTTCTTCTTACTATGAGGACTGTGTTCCTACATGAATGTTTTGTCATGTTCGAAAAAAAAAGTGATGTCACGTACTTTAATGCACCACACAAGATAATCAATATAATATAAAATACTGATGGTGATTATTTGCATGTTTTCAGTGAGTTTCAAGCTGACTGAAAACTCTTTATGAGTACTACCCACAGAATGTTTCTTTGTTGCTTATTTAATCATGAATATTTAATAGTGCAGAGAAATGTTTAAAAGTTTTCAGGGGCTATAAAGAAACTTAATTTTATGTCTGCAAAATGTTGACTGAAAATTTGATATGCCATTTGCTCTCCTACATGATTTACTCTTGGCAACAAAAGCATGATGGTAGTGATTTCACGGAGTCAAAGAGCTAAAGTTGAGGAAAGAATATTGTCCTAGATAAATATCTGTCAAATCAATGGTGACTTAAAACATGAGACACCATGGGATTGATTTTTCTACATTTAACAACGCAAATAACACACCTAAAGTGTTTTGTGTAGCCTTGAACCTGACTGAGAAAATATTGCCAGTGATTAAAATCCATGCCGCAATTATGTTTTCTCCAAAACGTATTTGGTAAAACCATTTACTGAACATAATTTTAGGAGATGGGGTTCATCTGTGACCCTGAGCAAATTTTAAGGCTTCAAATCTATTTTCTATCCACCTCTGTGCGCAAGTACATAATTATGTCTAAGGCTGTGAGCTCTGTCAAAACACTTCTGAGTTCACATTAGTATTTTGGCTGAAAAGATCCACAGACACTGACAGAGGACTGAAGCAGCTGCTGCTTTTTAGATGAGCTACATCCTATCCTCCAGAATGCCTGTTCTATATCATCACAGACATTACAGATGCGGAAGAATGCATCAACGCATTTTCTGTATCTGCAGCCATCTGCATATCATTGAATATAAAGGGGAATATAACGATACCGGTGCAGACTGCTCACATGATCGGAGAATTCAAAATATGATGATGCCATTTCTCACATGTATGATGCGTATATTCTTTAAGATCCAGCTGACTGCTTAGGTTCTCGTATGCATCACAGAGCCTGATGATTATGGAAAGGAGTCATCTATCACACGTGACAAAACATATGTGCATATTTAAAAAGAAAAGGGGAGGAAATAATGTTCTTTTTTTAATCTGCAAGATTTAAAAAAAAAAATACTGTATGATGTGTCATTGAAGTCTTATCATGCCAATAAAATCCATCCGACTGGTTATGGAAATCCCAGCAATATTTTAACATCTATAATGAAAAAAAAACTGTGAAGCTGTGATGAATAAAAAATGTGTGCAAATGTTTTTACATTTATATTCTTAATTTATTCAATTGCTGTTCATATTGTGGCACCAAAACACTGCACACTCCATTTATATACAGTGGCCGAGAGATCTCAACTCGCACTACAACCTTAAAAAAGAAAAACACATGCAAACAGACACTGTAACGGGTTATGGTAGAACCCAATAGCAGCACAACACACCACAGATTGAATCGGTAATGACTTTTATTTAGTACA